>WSXT02190985.1:0-19805 GCA_011762715.2 Neuroterus valhalla
TCGACTAAAATGAAAAATATTTAACTGTATAACTTGAATTGTTAACCGTGAAGAAGAATTTTACAACAAGAGAATTAACTTTCGAAGAAAAAAATCATTTTCCATTGAATTTTCAATTTAAAAAGACAAATTTTCATTCAAATTGTTGAATTCTAAGTTGATGAAATAAATTTTCAACGAGACTGATGAATTTTCAGGTGAAATGATGAATCTCTAAGTAGAATAGATGTATTTTATGCAAGAAGGATAATTTTCAACCATGAAGATCAATTTTCGCCAAAAAAGACCAATTTTCCTCAAAGTGTATAAATTATCAAAGAAATAGTTAAATTTTTTTAAAATGGATTTTCGAATAAATACTCGGACTTTCACCAAAAAAAGACTAATTGATTCTCAACGATATAATTACATTCTCAACCAGGGGTGAATTTTGTATTGAAATAGTGCACCCTCAACAAAAAAAAAGATGAATTTGCAAGTAACAATGTAAACAAGTTTTCTATCGTAAACCAGAAATATTTCTTCTTCAGAATACTTCTTATATTCTAAAGACTGCTCGAAGTACTTTCTCTATTAAAAATTAGGAAGAGGTAACTTTAAAATTGTGACGAATTTTAAATTGCAGGAAGAATTTTTTTAAATTCTCCTCTTCTAAAGTCGAATTATAATAAGTTTAAAAAGTTCCCGCTCCATGTGAAAAAACTCCATGTTCCAGGTGGAATTATATTTCTTTTCTGAAACTCCCTGCGATTGAATAAAGCAATAATCATTTTTTTAAATTCCCTGTCCCAAGCCACATAACTGAGGAGAATGCAAATAGCACGCGATACATACATTTTTCTGAAAAAATTGAGAAGACAATTCTTTCGTCTGCTTGAGCTATCATCAATGCAATTATCAAACTTGAGTTAGCTCAAAAAACTCACAGAGCAAAAAAATTTGCAAGAGGTTTTTCTTATGATGTAAAGAAGATAAAAATTCTTTCTCTTACATAGTATAGATATATTCCAAAAGTTTCAGAATCAGGCTAAAGGAATTCACATTAATTCAATGGAATGATAAAATCTTTTTTCAATTTGTAACAAGGTAATTCGTATTTTTACGTTTTTCTTTTCGTATTTTTAATTTTATGGGTTGATTCAAGTAACTTTTCGGTTTTTTATTCGATTCCTGGTCATTTCCTGGTCAATAAATTTCACGATTATTTCCCGGTTTCCCGGTTGTGTCGCCATCCTGAGTATCTGAGTTCCTTGCTTTTTCAGCATTCTACATAATAAAAATGATAATTGGCTTGGCAAACCCCTGTTCATGAATTAACCTTTTATATCAAATCAAATTTATTCAGAAAATATCACGCTCCATCAAATTTTCATTATTTAATTCTTTTATGGATTGAATCAAAAATAGATAAGAAATACATCACTAGTCTCTCGATTAAGAATACCGCAAACTTGAGATTACTTTTCTCAAAGAAACACGATTGCTCGGTTGATTTATGGAAACTATATAACGTTGTAAATAAAATGAAAGACTATGGGTGATGGAACTGAAATAGTATTAAAGGCATCTTGAGCGAGGAGCAAAAAATGCATAATAGATTTAGAATTAAATTACACTGTCGATAGATATGAATAAGAATATGAAGAGTTTTTTAATTTAGGATCTGGTGCCAAAACATCAATTTAAAATCATACAGCCTAATCAAAGAAAACCGAGGGTTCATTACGGGAAACCAAAGAAAATAATTCTTCAAATTCAAATTTTCTTCCATTCTCTATGATGGGCGATATAAGTATCACGTAACGTACTTTAATAGGGTCAATCAAAACAATTCCAGTACTTTTTTATCTTCACAAGTTTCAAAGTAAAAGAATCATTTTTCATTCTAGAATAGGCATAATGTAACATAAACTTCCAACACTTAATCCTCGGAAATGCGATACATTATACTTGACTTGTCCCTAAAAGACATCCCGTAATTTTAAGAAATATAAGAGATTTCAGGATAGATTATATAGCTAAGTGTTACGAATGATCCGTTGATTGTTAGCGTTATTTATATCACAGAATAGTCGTTAATCAGAAATACCTTATCGGCAGTATTATAAATGTCAGTGTTATAAAAATTATAGTTAGACTAATAATATACGTACACATACTCTAAGGCCTTCGAAAAGAATCTAGAATGAAATATTCGCAGTTTGAAGTTTTAAGGGTTTTTCATTTTAATTTGATTGGAAAGGTTAACAATTGTAAGAAATATAATCAAAATGATAAAAATTGTTAGTTCAATCCATCATTCAAAATATCTAATTTATTAATAATTCAAAAAATGTTTTATGTTTATGTTTATCTTGACTCTGTTATTCGCTTTATATTTTCTTCTAGTTAATTATAAACTGCGAATGACAAATGAAGTATTCTAAATTGTAATAGTCATAAGTCGAAAAATAAATTTGATATAAGAAGACGAGTTCAGCAAGAAATTGAAAGGTAATGCATGTATGTGAATGAAGAGTAAATTTATCCATTATGAAAGACCATAATCGCATCCTGAGATTATGTGAAACCAACATTTTTAGGCTGTTATTACTGGCTTTAGTTGAATGTTTATAAACGTAGCTTGTAAATATTAATGTTACGAGTAAATGGTTGAGAACTATTTCAAAGAAATGGGAAAAGCTTTAGACGTCAAAGATAGAACCCACGGCACCGAGGCCAATTACAATTTCAAATTCAATTCAATTTCATTTCTTAAAATAGTTAGATCTCTATTAAATTATCTTTAATTGTCTCAAGTGGGAAATTGTATTATGTAAGTTTTATAGAAGAACTTTATGTAATTTACAATTTTGCGTGATTTTATATTATATTGTAAATAGAACTCTATCTGTCTCGAATCATAAAAATCTTACAGATTCAATCTATAGTGTGTATCTCTCAAACCTGAAAGAACTTCCAGGAAAAAACTAAATAAATTAAAAGTAAAATATTTGGGGATTTATATATTGTTCGTACGGGTAGTTGCAATTTTATCTGTAACTAAGAAAAATGTAACTGTCTAATAAGAATGAGAATGTAATTATTGCTGCGAATGTAAGTCTAAAGAATCAAAATAACTACGAAAAATGTACTCTAACTTACGTAAGTGAATGGAAGAAAGCAATTTTGAGTGACGATACAAATCATGTTTATAGGAATTATAAATCGCTCCTTTCTCAAATCACGAGCATGGAAATTTAAAAAAATTGTTATAATATTGTTAAAGTACGATTATATTTGTATGCGAAGTAATTTGTTCGAGGAGCTCGCACATTAAATGACTAAAATCGGATACTCATGCTTAGACTGTGGGCGTAGATTTTTAGATGAATGCATTTAAACTCGAGTTAGTTAGAAATAGGTAGACCTCGAAATTGTCTCCTCTCCTTTTGTAAATATGCGAATCAATAACCCGACTATGTTCATCTTCAAATTTTTTTATATTCTCATAATTAGTAGCCTTGAGAAAATAAATTTAAAAAATGGAAGAGGAAATTACTCTTGATGCTCTTGATGTCAGTCAGTCCGAAGAACTTAGAATGTGGAGTAAAAAAACTAAATAAAGTCGCATTTCGTTCGAAATGAGAGCGCAGAAGTAACAAAGAATGAACAACTTGATTAATTACTCATGTTGTGACTCGTAACATTTTTTATACTTCTAGTTAATTTAGTTCAAAAGAGACGCGTTTCATTGTTCAAACGACAGAGTATCACGAGTCAAGTAAAGATGAGTAGTTTCAAACTTCTATCTACCCTAAACAATGATTGAATCTTTTCGAATATCCTTATGTCCTTAAATTATATTTATTATGACTTTAATATATTCTATAATAAATGTTGTCGAGAAAACAAAGCTCGTTAATTTAATTGTCAGTGAATCACTATTCCAGTACTTCGACAATAATCACACTTGATTCTTGTTTGTAAAAATATGTATGTACATCTTAATGTTAACAGGACGAATATTTACAGTTGCTACGAATTAAGGTTTATTATACCGCACTTTTTGTCGATCTTGATGACCTCGGTACTCACTAATCATTAGTTTACAGAGGAAGAGATGGAACACGAGTATCAGGAAGCCTATTGTTACCCAAAAAAATGTGGGTAAACCTCCTAGTTGATGGCCGTGTTTGTGTAAAGCCATTACGTGGTGATCATGCGCAGGTGCTGAAATAAAAATACAATTGATAATAATCAGAATAGTAATAGTAGATGGTAATCAAAATTGGAGTAGCTTCATATTTTTCTGGTTGAACTTCATTTAACAATTTTACATATCTTATTTATTTTACCATCCTTTATTATCCCCTCTCCAGGCGCGTATCCCCCCCCCCCCAAGCCCAGACTCGAGTTTTTCATATAAGACAAAGTTCTTAAAACCTAAAATATACTGAAATTAAAGTATCACAGACAATATCAACAATGGTAAATATTTTGTCTCTGCATTCTGGCTATTTTGAGGCGACATTAGTTTTTTGATGATACATTTTTTTGAGTTTCTTCATTCTTGGCGTCGTCATAAGAAAAATGTTTAGTTTTATGAAGCAACCAAGCACGGAACATGTATTATCATTCGAGAAAAAAGAAATTAGGTTCTGAAACATCATAATTCAGGATGGCCGCTGGACCAAGGAACTGTGAAATGACCGTGAAAAATATATCTAATCACTTGATATATCACAAATTTTATATCATTAGACATAATAGTACATTACGATACGTGTGACTTAAGTGTCACATTTTGGCACGGCGTGTAGTTAGCGCCCGAGCGAAGCGAGGGTGATAATCACGCCGTCCCAAAATAGGCCACTTAAGTCTCAAGTTTCGTACAACATTTTATATCACACAGTGCTATAAAATACAATTTAAAATGAGATTGACTCCCAACTTTTTTTCAAATGCCGTGTTTAATTGTCAACTTTTCCAGTCATATGAAATCATTCAGTTTACAATGTTTAATTCTACAATCTTGTTCCATCGAAAATTTCCATTTAAGATTTTCATTTCTTAGACTACATTTCCAAATAGAAGACTTTTAAAGTGCAGTTTTGGAGATTTAAAAAATAAAAGATTAAAAGCTTTTGAAATTGAAATATAAATATTAATTAATTAATGATTTTAACAATTCAACTGTCGTTCATGTATTCGATATTAAACAATAATTGAATGATAATATTGGGTGATTCTAAATCTGTTAACTTAGAACGTCACAATACTAATTTCAACTGTTCCGTTTAAAAAATTTGTATTCGTAAGTAAAAACGTTGAATTTTCCTGTGTAACAGATAAAAATGTATTTATTTAGAAATATGCGAGTAAGTTGAGGAAATACTAAGAATTTTGTCAATAAAATTCTGAAGCTTTTAAGGGTTTGGAAAGGTTGTAAGATAGTACAAAAATTATCTTAAGATTCTTGGTAAAATTCAAACTGATTTTTTATTTCGAAAAATTAATTTTAGCAGGATGTTTGAGAATATTTCGAAGTGCACACAAATTTGTATGCATAAATAACAATTCAGCCGCTATAAATTTCAAAAAAATTGGAATAAGTTCAAGAGATATTTAGAAGTTTTGAACAAGTTCAAAAATAATTTGAAACTTCAAAAGATGTCGATAAACTCTAACAAAATGTAGACTTTTGAAGATTTCAACAAAAAAAATTCAGACACTTTTCAAGTGTTTCGAAAGGATTCAGAATGATAAAAAAATGTATTAAGATTTCTCCAAGAATTGAAAATGATTTTTCATTTTGAAAAATTATTTCCAAGAGAATATCCAAAAATATTTTAAAAGATTCCAGAACTGTAAAAATGATAACCTAGAAGTTTTGAAGATGTTTCTTTCAATTTCACAAGATTTATTAAAATTTTAGGTAAAATTCGAATCATTCCATAAGATATTTAGAAATTTTGAAAAAAAAAAAATAATGATAAGAAATTTGTGAAGATTCCAAAAAATGGAAAAAATGTAGATTTTTCAATATTTTGAAATAAGATATGATAACTTTCAAAGTATTTTGAAAGGTTCCGAGATAATAAATTTTTCTCGAGGTATAGAAAACTTGTTGATTTATTCTTCAATTTACGTCACTAAACTTTTAAGCGTGCACAGAGATATTCCAGTGAAGGTTGCAACGATCATTACGTGTTTTGCGAAGAGTGGAAATAGACGCCTCAATTTTTCTCTTTGAAAATAATCTTTTTATAGTTTATGATTGTTGATTGACTTCGAAAATTTTATAAATAGTTTAAACTTGTTATTAACTAATCATACCATAATACACAAGGCCCGGCTTGTAAAAATAAAAATATCGTTCCTATTCAAACGGTTTTTAATTCAATTTAAAACATTCATGATTAACATATTCATGTTATTTAGAATAAAAATTCTAAGCAAAGAAATAACCTTAAAATTATTATTAACCTCACTTTTGACAGTGGAAGGTAAAGGGTTATTATTTGACCCCCCCCCCCCTACAAGCCCTTCGCTGGATCCGCGCCTGCCCCTCTCAGGTTAAAATATTATAGGACATTTAATATAGGTCTGCAATGATTCTCCTAAAATGAATTTCTTATAATTTTGTCGCGATTCTGGAAAATTTGTTGAATAAAAAAATGCAAAGAAACAAACATTTCACACAGATCAAGGAATTTTTAGATATTCCGAAGGGTTTTAACACATTTCAAGAGACTTTCACGGATTCAAAGACTTTTGAAAGGATTTTATGGGATTTCCAGATATTTTAACTTATTTCGAATTATTTGATCAGTATTCAAGGGATTTCATAATATATTCACGGATTTATGAAGATTTAGGAACATTTCAATTAAGGGGATTTCAAGGGATTTCGAATCCCGATTTTCGCATTTAAGGTTTTTGAAATTTCACAAGATATAAAGGATTTTATTGACCCTCCAAGGATTTGAAGGAATTTCGAAGATAAATAGGGATTCCAACGAGAGTTTTCAGAGAACTTTGATTGATAAGTTAAAAACTAATTTTCGAAGGAGGTGGTCTGTTTCTCGTGGGGGTAAAGGCATAGACTTTGGGCCCACTCTGGTTGGGTTCGATTCCCGCCTCGCACTTTGGAAAGGTCATGTAATGGAGAGGTAAGTGAATAAAGAGGAGAGGTTTTATTTAAAGAATTTCAAACCTGTAAAAGAGAGAGACAACCATTTTTCGAAGGGTTCCAAATTATTTATAATGATTCTAATAAATTATGCTGGATTTCCAAAGATTGTTAGAGATTTGAAGGATTGTAATAAATCTCTGGAGGATTTGAAAAATTTCGAGGGGTTTTAACGATTCCTAGAGATTTAAATCGTTTTTTCTAAGAACTCTACGGAATAAGTTCAATTTCACATATATTGAAGATATTTGAAATGGTTTCCATTTATTTTAATGGATCTCTAGATAATTTAGTTACAAGGGATTACTTGCGATTCCAAAATTTTCACGAGAATTTAAGACTTTCCGAAGATATCGAGGGATTTTAAAGGATTCTTAGAAATTTCTGTGGAATTTGAGGAATCAATTATATTTTATTTCAAAGCATTTCAACGATTGCTCGGTTATTTTGGAGATTTTAAGTTATACTGCAAGATTCCAAAGAATTCTAAAGAACCATATACTAGATACTTTAATTTTGAGGGATTCCAAGTGATTCCGAAGGCTTGAGGGGAATTCAAGGTATTTTGAAAATGAATAGGAATTTATACGATTTTTTTAGAGAACTTTGAAGAATGAGTCAAATTTAGTTTATTTTGAAGGGATTTCAAATTATTTCTACTTATTTCAAGGAATTTCCAATATTCCCAAAGTTTTTATGGGATCTAAGGGATATCAACGAACTTCTAGAGAACTTCAAGTAAAAGAACAAATTTTATTTCAAGAGATTTCAAAGATTTCAAGAGATATTATGGAATTCGGAAAATATCGAAGAAATTTAACGATTCCAAGTTATTTTACCAGATTCAAAATATTCACAAGATTTGAAGGATTTCATTATATCTTTGAGGATTTGAAAAAATTCTGGAGATACAAATGTTTTTTTTTTAGACAAAAGTTCAATAAAAAGGTTTAATTTTATTTATATTTGAGGGTTTTCGAGTGAATTCTATATATCTGAATAGGTTTTGTATGATTTCCAAAGTTTTGAAGGAATTTCACATGATCTCAGGGGTTTATAATTTTTTACAATTAGGTTTTGTGAATTAGGGGGGGGGGAGTCACACAGAATGTGACATCACGGATTATGCTTTTCATTTAGAATTTATCTCTTTTGATTTGAAAATTCTACTATTCATTACCAGATTTAACTATTTTGCTGAAATTAACACATGGATCTTTTTTTTCAACTGAAAAGTCGACTTTTCCATTACTGGTTGAAAATCGATCTTTCCGAGTCAAAAATTTATGTGTTTTATTATGAATTAGTCCATTTTGGTAGAAATTATTCTTCTCGATCGTAAATTCAGCTACATACTTGGTTAGAACTCGTTAGTTGAATTACTATGTTAGGAATTAAGTTTACTAGTAGAAGATTCATCTGTTTGGTTGGAAATTAATCTTATTTGTTCAAAATTCGTTTTTTTATTGGCTAAAAATGAAACCTACCCACTGCAAATTCAACTCATTAATTTTTCACTAAATTTATTCTTCTTATTTGATAATTTAATTATTTGACTAGAAAGGACATTTCTTATTGGAAATTAATGTTCTCGGTAGTAAAATTCTGCTGTTTTGATAAAAATATCCTCTGCTCGGCTCCGAAATTCAATTATTTTAGATCTATTTGGATTTTAATTTTAATTTTCAGTCTAGAAATTCGTCTTCTTGACTTGAAAATTCAACTGCTATTGTCAAAATCCTTCTTTATGGAATGAAAATTATACTATTTGGTTGAAAGTTTATACTTTCGGTTCAAAAATTCGTCTTTTTGTCTTAAAATTAGAACCGCCTTTTCAATATTCGTCTTTTCGGGCTGGAAATTAACTTTTCATTTATTAATTCCCATTTCAAATTTGAAAATTTTTCTGTTCCATGGGAAATTTGTATTGTTGGCTTAGAAATGGAACTATTCTGATAGAGATTTTTCTTTGATTTGTCTTCTCAGCTTCAAAATTTTAATGTTTCGTCCACTAACCGTATTTTTGTGTTTAAAATGTAACTATTCTGTAGGAAATTCGTTTTGTTCTCTTAAAAACTGAAATTCAGCTTTTTTGATTGACAATTTATATTTTAGGGTTAGAAATTTGTCTTTTTCGACAAAAAGGTAAATTTTTTTGGTCGAAAATTCCGATTTGCGGATAAAAAATTCAACTGTTTCATGTAAAATTATTTTTCTTGTCGAAAATTCATGTTTTCGGGTTGAAACATCGTCTTTTTTAATTAAATATGCAACTATTTTATTGTAAAATCATCATTTTTGTAACAAATTCAACCATATAGTTGAGAATTGACTTATTTGTGGGAAATACGCCATTTTGGGTTCTAAATTCAAACTTCTTTTTGGAATGACTTTCTGGATTGAATTAAGAACTATAAAATTTTTTGTTGAAAAACAGAAAGTTTATTCTTTTCGTCGGAGATTCATCACTCCAGTTGAAAATTGAATTAACTTATTGGAAATTCAAACAATTTGTCAAATATTATATAATTTTTGTTGCAGATATAACCTTTTCGCATAGAATTTGAAATAGCTGATTGTAAATAGAACTGTTATTGTCGAAGTTGATTCTTTACATTCTCATCATGAAGGCATATTGGTTTATGTAAAAATCGACTTCCACGGATCTAATTATATCTCCGCTTTTCGAGACCCCTCACTGGCTTTTTTTGAACAACGGTTATGGTTTCAACCATAGAAAAAATGCTCAAAAATCATTTATAGTACTTCCATATGAGACTATAAGTGGTCTGAACTAAATCGCAGTGCTGATTATTCTATAACCGTTTTGGATACAATGATTTTGTATAATAAATTTACTATAATTCATAAAGTCTTTGGCAATCTCATTAAAATTTTTCAGTCACATATATGCAATTTTTTGTAGTCCTATATAATCTAGCAATCCAAAATTCGAGTAATCAACCCTTAGTATCTTACCTTCGTCAATCGTGTGGACATGAAGGGCACTTCGAAGGTCTTGCATATGCTGATGATCCGATGTAATGTAAAGAATAGCAGTTAAAGGTTTCGTCAATTTCACCGGGAAAGTAGTAGAAGATTGGCTTAGTGGAACGGGAGCATCAAGACATCCAGCATCACATGCAAAATAGACGCTGTCGCTTCGATCCAAAGCGACTCCCAAAACTGCTCTGTTATCCTCATTAACTGTCACCGAAATATTTAGATGTGTCACATTTCCATAACTTATTCGCCTGAAAAATTTCGAACTTATAACAAATATTTCGTAGACAAGTTGCACATATTTTTTTACACTCTAAATATTTCACTGAAAACGTACCTGAATAAATAATCTCGATGAAGATATTGGGGATCGATATTGAATTCGAGATGCTGGTTGCTAAATCTTAATCCTCCAAGACTTAGAACAACCGCTTGCTGAACTGCCGACGGATTTCCGGTAGTAAGATGATGGCAGCCTTGTTTTTCTAAAGTTATTAACCATGCATGGACTATTTCATTGACAGCTTCTATTGTGGAAGTTTCTTTCCATAATTTTGGTGCGTTTCTGTTAAACAAAACAGAGATTTAAAAAATGCGAATCAATACCGGGTTTCTAGATTAATGCTTGTGATATGTTATTAAAATCATACAGAATAATATGTTTGTAATTTATGGTGTCTAAAACTTACAAAACAATTTAATAGAATTTCGATTTCTTAGTTATCTGTGCAGATTTGCTAAGATTACAGTCGGTTTATTGAAATAAACATATCTTTGGTTAAAGTTATGTTTATGTTTAAGAATGTATATGCAATATGTTTAAGAAATTAAAAAAAAATTGAAAACATTCTGAATCGTTTCACAAAGATTCCTAAAGATTTCCAAAATTAGTAACATGACTAGTAAATAATTTCTTCGATACAACTCAGATGATTTCCAAGATTCCGCAGAGACTTGGAAAATCCTTAGAAGATTTCAAATATTCCATATTATCACAGAGATTGAAAAGATTTTGAAAGGTTCCAAACATTTCAAAAGATTTTAAGGATTTCAAAGAAATTCAATAGATTCCAAAATTTTTGAAAGATTCAGAAAGGTTTTGGAAATTCCCAAAGATTTTGGAAGAATTATCAGAGTTCGAAGGATTGTATAAGCATTTCAGAAATATTCACAAAAATTTCAAAACATTTTAATCATTCTAGAATGATTCCCAGAAATTAATAAGAGGGCTAATATTATTAGTGAATAATTGCCTTTGGAAGAATGTCTTCTGTGATCTCTTAAATATCTACGGAATCTTGACTTTAGAAATGTTTCGGAGATTCTGAATTTTTGCCAAGATTTCAAAGATTTTTAAACCACCAAGGTTTCAAGGATTTCAAAGATATCAGAAATATTTGAAACACTTGAAAGAATACAGGAAAATTTGAAAGTTGTAAATCATTTCACAAAGATTTGAAAAGATTTATCAACGATTTACAAAGATTTCAAAATCTCTACAAAAATTTCAGAAGTTTTCAAGATTGAGCAGAGGTTTCAAACTATTCCCAAGATTTTAGAAAGATTTTAAAAGCTTAAAATGTTAAAGAAAAATTTTCAATCATTTCACAAAGATTTTGAAAATTTTTTTTATTAGATTTCATAAATATTTCGAAAGATTTGAGGAATTTCCAGGGGATTTCTATGATTACGCAAGGATTTCAAAGATTTTAGAAATATTTCAAAGAATAACACGATGATTGTATAAACGTTTCACAAAAATTCACAAAAATTATGACAATTGGCAAATACTTGCTTTGGAAAAAGGCTTCTCAAATCTCTCAAATATCTACAAAATTTTTGGAATCTTCTTAACTATTTTTTTTTCAAATTCCACAAACATTTTCCAAAGTTCCAAGCATTTCCAAATATTTGAGAATTTTCCAGAGATTTTACATCCATGTGCACAAAATTTCCATAATTTCATAAAGATTCCGAAATTCCTGGAAAATTTCGAATGTTCTATTAAGATTTTCAAGAACTTCAAGGGTTCAAAAGATTTCGAGGATTTCAGGAAGATTTAAAACATTTCGAAGAATACAGAAAGATTTCAAAAGATTGTAAATTATACCACAAAGATTTCAATGATGTGACAAAGATTTCGAAAGATTAAAAGAATTCCGGAGATTTCTGAAGATTCCAGGAAGTTTACAAAGGTTTCGAAAAACACTTCATATCAAAATTTTTCTCAAAGATTTACTGAAATTTTAATAATTTTACGAAAGTTTTACAAGAATTTCAAAATAACGCAAAGGTTCCAAACTATGCAAAGAATTCAAATATTTAAGAAACATTTCAAACATTTCTAGGAAATCCACGAAGATTGTACAAGCATTTCAAAGGAATTTAAAAAGATTTCAAAAAAGTTTCAATTACTCTACAAATATTTCAAAAGGTTTTCAAGATTGGTATTATAATTGGTAAATAATTGCTTCCGAAAAAAGTTTTCTGAAATCGCTGAAATAACTAGGGAATCTTGGAAATCTTTTTAATTATTTTTTTTGGAATTCGCAAAGATTTTTCAAGGACTTCGATGATTTCACAACGATTCAAAATATTTCAAAGATTTCGGAACGATTTCGAAGATTCCAAAATCTTCCGGAAAATTTCCAAATATGTCAGAATATTTCGAAGATTTTACAAAGTTTTGAAAAAATGTTCAAGATTCCAAAATATCACTAATATTTCGAGGATTCCACAACGATTTTCAAGATTTCGAAGATTCCAGGAAGATTGAAAATATTTCAGAGGATATAGGACGATTTCAAGAGATTGTTAATAATTCCACAAACATTTCAATGATTTGGCAGAGATTTCGAGTGGATTCAAAAGATTTTAGGAGATTTAGAAGATTCATAAGATTTTGCTAATATACAGGAGAGATTTCGAACGACTTCGGAAAATTTGTGAGAAATTCATCAATTTCCAAAAATTTCAGGAGTTTTTAAAGATTATGCAAATTATTTCTAAGATTTCAGAAATACTCCCAAGATTTCAAGAGATATGTAAGATTTCAGAAAACTTTAGAAGAGTTCACAGACTTCCAAGACTTTACAAACATTTCAAACCTGTTCAAACAATTCGAAGAAATACACGATGAACACATCGTTTATTCGACAATATGAAGAAGCAGTCTATACTTACTCTCAAAGAATACGACTTGTTCATAGCTTGAACTTTGTTCTCGATTAGTATACAATTATTGAAATGCTATTATGTATTTCCAAGTACTTTGTAAGCATATTAAATACAATTCTTTATTCATTTTTCCTTTTATTACGATTAAGTAAAAATATAACATTTTTGAAAAATTAAAATGTGTTTCCTGGTTGGAATTTCCATTCCCAAACAAATGCCGGTTTGATCTCAATTTCCGGCTATATCCAGGATTTTCCGGTTAGAAGACACTCTGCCGTCACTTAATTGAAATAATTTAGAATATAATTCTTGATACTTACAAGGTATGATGTCCTCTGTAACACCCCTCGTTATTTGACACAGTTTTCTCCACATCAGAAGTACCTCTTGGCACTTGAGACAAAACGTAATACATTGTGGAATTGATCTTATGGCCGTTGATTGCATCTTTTGCCTTAGATTCGCTAATCCTGAACCCTGTGTACCAGTAACTTTGCCACAGATTCACATGATCGGTTTTTAGACCTCGCTGCTGACGAATCAAAGCCTTCTTCATTGCCTGAAACGAAAGAAAAATTGCAGTAAAATATTTTTACAATACAAATACATAGCATAAAAATTTTTGCAAGCATAACAAATAACGCTCAATATCCATGAACCACCACTTACATCTATCGCCCTTTTCTGGGTCGTTTCGCGTTCGACATGGTACTGCTCAGAAGTTACAGCTTCGCTGCAACGAATACTAGACAAGAATTTATATCCAGAAGAACTTCTCGCTTTTACTTGAAGAACTTTCGGCGGTACTTTGTAAACTATTGATACCACAATAACCTTATTTGATTCTGGCAATTGCACGTATCCTGAAGTCAAGCTGAATTCGTGAATCGTACCGTCAACCTGAATTCTAAATGGAAGTTGGAATTAATAAGAGAGTTGTTGAAAGATGTGTAGCCCTGTGAAAAATTGAAGAGATCCAGATAAATTATTACTTGAGCGGTTCCGTGTGAGAATCACTCCAGTGAGCCGAAGTTGGAGACTTCAAAGCGACTTCCTGAGAGAGGGCGGAAGGATTCACGAGTTTTACTTCCTGTATCAGAATTCCATCGAAGTTTCTATGTGCATAATACTGAGAAGCTATGTAGTAACCATCTCTAAGGCACTGGTATTTGTACACAATTCCGTTCGTATAGTGTGTGACTGTAGCTTCTCGGTATGAGCTTCCTTCTGGTAAAGCTGGTGAGATCAAGGGTTGCCAGTGCACTGGCAAAGATAAGGTTCTTCCGTGCTTGATGTAAAGCCAAGCCTCAGGCAAAACGGGAATACCAAAGACGCCATTGCCGATATAAGGTAAATACTGATGATCCGATTCTTCCGGCGGATCGTGCAGGATGTTTGCATTGTAATCCACGATATCAAAGTAAAAACTTGCCAGCCTCTCGTTCATGCAGTGATCCTCAAATGCTGAAAAGATAATTTATTACTAAAATGTTATGTTTGACATAGAAGATAAAACATCTAAGTGTAACTTATTCGCAAATGTTCAAATTAATAAAAATTCTGATCCAGAATGTTTAGACATGAACAATTTCAACTTGGAACTCGGTGCGGAATCTCTATTTTTGAAAAAACTATTGAACTTGTTTTGATTTCAATGTATTCTGTTCGCATGATGAAGTTGGTTTACAAACAGGCTTCAGTTTTTTTACTCCTGTTATTTCAAATGTTTAGATTTATTATTTGAAGTCTTGTAATACATAAGTGTAAAATAAAATGATAAATAATATATAATACATGCAATTATTTGGAATCCATTTTATTAGTACTACTAATAATGATAATGATTCACCAATTATATGAATGTTTTTGAAATGAATAATTAGAAAATTGAAAGTGTTCCAACTCAAACTATTTTCCATTCTAAGTTTTCAGATTGATACTGCATTTTAGTTTATTGTAAGTGTTTATGTTCTCCCAAATTAAATCATTTCTGAATCAGAAATTCAAATATTTGATTTCAGCTAAAGAATTCGAAATTTGGAAAATAGGACACTTTACATTTGAAGTTCTATAATTTGAAATTGGAAAGCTCCTAAATTAGGCAGTTGAGAATGCCTATAAGTTTGCAATATTCATAATAAAATAGTTTGCGATTGAATATCGGAAAACTGGAAGGGTTTGAAATCAGACATGTTGAAAGAGAGTAGAATTTCAGAATGATAGGATCATTTCTGATTTAAAGCGTTAAAAATCGAATAATTTCAGCATACAATTCTGGAAATAAGGCTTTTTCAAATAGAGGAGGTTCCAGTTTTTTCGAATTGATAAAAAGTTCAAGAATAGACATTTTTGGGCTCAAAGCATTCAAAGGTGGAGAATATCACCATAAAATTGGAATTCTTCCCATTTTAAACTGAAGAAATTGAACCAGAAAATTGACGAAATCTGAAAATTTCGAATTAACCATCGAATTATGAAGTGTTTAATGATTTTAAATGAGAGGACTCTTAATTTTCAATAGCTTCGGATTTGAATTTAAAAAGAATGGCAATTTCAAATTGAAAGAATTTGAACAGGAGCGATTCTCGAATAATAAACGTTTGCAATTGAATAATCGTTGTTTTAAAATGAGATAATACACTTGCGAATGGAAAGAATTTCAAATGTCATCATACCTGACCGAAAGTGTCACGAATAAATGAATTGAACATTATAAGTGTTTGAAATGGAACCTTCCCAAATGAGCCCTCAAAGTTAGAATAATTCAAAATTTATTAAATGTTTGAAATCATAGAATTTGCAATTCAAAGTTTGAAAATATTACAATTAGCATCCGAAGTCTTTCAATTAAAAACTGAATGAGTTTGAATTGATATCTGTCTAAGATAAACAGTTCTGGATTGACCTTTCAATTAAAAGATTTCAAGAAAACCTTTATTTGGAAACGTTCAAGATTGTGTATTTCTGTATTTAAACTTTGGATATGCATACTTCAAATTTTTGATTCGATCATTTTAAATTGTAAGCTCTGAAAATTATACAATTTTATATCAAAATATTAGAGTTTGATACATTCGGATTCAAATTTTTTAAAATAATACAATTTCAAATAAAAAGTAATTACATATTTTATATCATTATCAAATAAAAACGTTAGAAACCCCGATAGAATGATAAAAAACTGATAGAATGTTTGGAATCAAATATGTTTTAATTGAATGCTTAAAACGGGACACTCTCATATTGAAAATATTAGAAATTTTGTCATCTTAAGATAAGCATTTAAGCTCTCCCAGTTTGAAATTGGATAAATTTGAAATAAAAATGTAACAATTGAAAATCTTTATATTGAACTTAGAGTTATTAGATTTTGACAAATATTTCAGCTTTAAAACGTTGGAAATCCTGAAATTTTAGATTCAATGTTTCAAAATTGTGAATTGTTTTCCTTTTGGTGAATGTTCGGGAGTTGAAAACTCAATAATTTTTATCGATGAAAAAATGGTGAATAAAAGCCACCTTCAAGTAACTATGTATGAGAATATTTTTAATCTGTTACAAATCTTCGAAATCGTTGAACAGAATGAAATTATTAACTGACATTTAATATCGGACGATTTAATTAGGTTCTATAATTTTCTGCGTAAGTTGATTAGTTCTCCATACTTTGAGGACTTAAAATGAATGAAATAGAAAAAAGCTCTTGACTTCTTCGACTCCTTATATTAATTTGATGAAGAATAATCAAATCCTCAAGATATATTACTGTTACGGTTTATTCATTTCAGGTATAAGTCGAGTCTTTTACCTTTTTAGTTTTTTATAGGAAAGTTAGAATGACTTTAAATATTATGAGATGCATTATTTTCAGTTTATCGGTGGAGAATGATTACTTTTTATGGTTTTGAAAAAACAATGGAACCAATGCTCGATTAAATACCTAATTACAATCCAAAATAACCAAAATAAATACATAGTTTTGAATTTAAGTTTGCACATTATTGTAGTATTTCAAAAATTTGAACTGAAAGCCTAAATAAGTTATTTGGTAGGATCGAATTATGTCGAAAGCCAATAGATGTACAATTTTCTTGATACTAAAATGTTTCAATATAAACGTTCAGAATAGTAGTTTCAAATTAAGATTGATTAATAAATCTGTGGAGCGATAAAAAATTGTTGCTTTTCAAATGAAATCATACGATAAAAAATACATTGAAACTAAATTATTCAAATTTCAATAATGTTATAAATCAAAAATTTCTTGCTCAATGTCCCTCAAAAAATAGTTTTTTTTCTGTTGGAGTTATTGACGCGTGAAATTGAAATTTGTAATTTTGCTCCACATTTGTATATTATCAATTGGCAGTGCAATTTTTGCGCTCGCGTATAATGTTTCTAGTTCTCTAAAAATTTATACAATCACAATAATTTTTCTTTTTAAATTATCAAAAAGGAACTAAAATTCTGGAGATGATTTTTCGACATGCATCAGCACAAGCTGTATACAGGACACACCTTTGCTGGAGAATGAAATGTTTTATTTTTAATAACATACTGCACAACTCAAACGAAAACTGTGCTTCTTAAGAAAAAATATAGCCTCAAGCTTTGTGAATTTTTTAAGCAACAGTTCTACTCCTTATCGTTTTTTTTTGCACATATCTCGCGATTTGCCCGGGAAATGTTTTTTTGTCCTCTTCAATGTATTTCTTTTCCTGCTCCAGAAGTCTCAAAATGCAACAATTCAATGCAAACCGGTGACGTTCAATTTGACATATAAAACTGACCTCATTCAGGATAAAAATGTAGAAATCCAAAAAAAAATCAAACTAACAACTATTAACGTATGAAATATATAACTATAAAATGTTGTTTGAATCATATAATTCACCTTCTATAGGTTTTCCGTTGCTCGAGAATAGCCATTGAGCAAAAGAAGGTCCAAGATAAAGAAGAATTGCTCCAGAAATTACCAAGAACACCAGGATTTTTCGATAAGAGTAATTGCCATCAAGCAACCTTCTCATTCTTTTCCCAAACTCATAGATATTGAAAATTCCTCCGGGTCTCATCTTGAATGCTATTACTGAATAATAACTGATGAGAAAAGGAAACTAAGAATATTTATCTTGGGAATACTTGTTTTTCGCAAATTTCGCAGGACATAACCTCTCTCTTCCGAACCACTTCCTGAGATTTGCTAATGCAACAAAGACCAATTTTGCACATTTTAGAATCTCGATTATTCCAAAATTAGGAGTATTATAATCCACATCGTTTATACAAATGGCGAAGAATGATTGTCCAGTTTATGACATCTTTTAACACGTAAACAATCCCGACCTTGTCCACGGAAATGCGAAAAATGCAGACGAAATTTGACAGTTCATCTTGCGGTAGGACTCCTACCGTGGGAGTCGATCATTGACTATCGATTAGCGCAGCGGGAATATTTGAAAACCTGGAAGACTTCGGGACATGAGAATTAAGGGGATTAATTATATTCGGTGTAGAGTTTTTGATGAAAATTTATTTGGATAGTTTCAAATAAATTTTAATGGAGTTCTTGCTGTGTATTTACAAGAAACGTGAAACGTAAAGATGAATTGTTGTGAATTCAGTTCATGTTATAAGTTAACGGCATACAGTACAAGAGTCTGTTTTATAAACTATAGTTAATTAGTATATGCAATCAATTCAAGAGAATATCTGTGTAGTTTTTCCCAATATCTTTGGTTTCTCCGAATAGAATTCCCCTAGAATGTTCCATAAGTAAAGCTTCCTACATTATCGACGGTGAATAAATACAAGATACAATTCTCAATTTTCATTGAGTTTCTCAAATTATCTTCGGAATCAAGGTTTTTTAACTTTGCTGTGACATCAAAACCAAAATCAAGCGAGTTTCCTCAAAAAAATTATGACAATATCAATAATTAGTCAATACAAAATATTTTCTAAGTTTATAAACTAAAAATTCTATTCTACATCCACATAAGTAAAACTGTTATAACAATTTCATCTTAGGAGTACTATCGTTTTGTCTGGACATTCCCAAGTATTCGTATATTTTCGAGAGATGTATTTTCCAAAGTTGTAAAGAAAGCTTTGAAGGAAAATGGTTTAGCTTTTTTGTATTCCTGAAATAGGAATAGAAAATGCTTCCTAGTATAGAGCGCCATTTACCGTTCTCTTCTGACTATTTCAATTGTTTTGCCAACATTATTCTATTATTAAACGATAACGGATTTGATGGGTAGACTTGACTTACCCCTCTTCCTGTCCAAAATTCTTCTTCTTCCTGATTTCCTATCCATACTCTGAACCTAGTCCCTACATGAATTTCTCTTATTCTTTCTTTGGTCCCAACATAAACCCCTCTCCTCTCCTCTCCTCTCCTCTCCTCTCCTCTCCTCTCCTCTCCTCTCCTCTCCTCTCCTCTCCTCTC
>WSXT02190996.1:0-19804 GCA_011762715.2 Neuroterus valhalla
GCTCAAACTTGCGAGCGAAGCGAGCCGCGCGCGAAGCGCGCGATGAGAATGTGCCCGCGCAGCGGGCAGATTTTTTTCTAATTTTTTTCAAGCGTTTCTCTATTTTTCACACATCGAAGAAAATCAGAAAACTGATGTGAGTACATGAGTGTATGCATGTGTATATAAGTAAGAAATCAATTTATTCATATGAATATAAATTTTCCAAGTGTGGAAGTAAATGACAAGAGTTCTATCTTATTGTATCCAAATCAAAAAAGGATGAAAAATTGTTTTATTTCGGTTTTGAAATTGAGCTGTCAAGAAACGAGAGAAATCAATTCCGCTAGATTTTTTGTCTACTTTTTATAAGGTTTCAGAAGAACTAGTCAAAGACAAGAAAAAAAAAATCCAGAACAATATTCGTACAGAACTTGGTGTATAGATGTTTATGTGCATGTGACAAAAACTAGGATATCAATTTCGAGATAATGTCTGATAATTTTTTGCAATATTAAGTTGAAAGACACCTATTTTGCACCAGTCCCTAAATGGCTTGGGGTTGAAATACTTTTTTACTTGTTTTTGACGTAAAATAACATATATTGACACAGTTTCAGAAAATTTCATTTTTTTACTTACGTACTTCACGTGGAATCATCCGTGTATATTGCCTATGTGTGTTGATTCATAAAAATTATAATACGTGTGCCAAACGAATGTAGAGATTGTGTAACCCAGCTCGAAATAATTTGAGCATGTATATGTATTCTCAATTTTTGATTTTTATATAATAATATATCAAACATGAATAGTTTGAAGGAAAAGAATTCATAAATCTAGTAACAAAACCAACATTTTTCTGTTTGGCACATCAATTTTTTTCACAAACTCAAGAAAAATTAAGCTTGACCGATGTTTCGGGAATTCGTACTTTTGTCTGACATACTTCCCTCACGTACAAAAAGTTTATGAAGATTTCCAAAAACTCAATGACAATGAGGTTACTCAACTCAAGAACTCTTGATTTATAGTATCTCAGGGTTGAAACAGTTTTTTATATAATTTAGGAGAAGAATGAAACATTTCGAGAGGGTTTCGGAAAACTTCATTTTTTTACTTGCATAATTGACATAGAATCATGCGTATACGTTGCCTATAAGTGGAAATGAATGAAAATTATACTATTTGAACTAATTCAAAAGGTACTGTCCATATTATATGAGCCCTGGATATTTATGCCTAATATATGGCTAATATATACATCAATATATCAAGCAGGAGTGATTCGAGGGAAACGGATTCATAAACTTGACAGCAAAACGATCATTTTCCCGTTTGGAACATCAATTTTTGTTGAAAACTCGCGGGAAGCGAGAATTTTGACCGTTTTTTCGGTCCGTGGCCCCACTGTGCGTCGGTTTCTGTAGTTTGATGATTATGAATTCTTGTTTGTCAAACCTTCTTTGGCTGCAGGGAATACATCCTCATCGCGTTTCTCGTGCTTCGCAGTCGATTTGAATTTTTTCAAAACGTCTATTGTATCAAACATTTCATATAATAATTCATATACCTCGATCTGGGACTGCTTGGTCAGATGAAGTAAAACGAAGCACCAATTTTATTTTTCATGATTACTTCAACATTTGATTTGATATTCCAATTCATAATAAGCATTATAAATAAAACAAGTAAACTTTAATACTCTTGTTTTTATAATTATCAACATTTTTATATGTTTTTGAAATAAACTTAACTTTCCTATTCGAAATGTTTTTGTGATTTAAACAAGCACTGTACGTCACATGAGGAAACAATTATTAGAACATTTGTAGATCTTGTTAGAGTGAACAATATTGTATGCGAATATTCGTTCCTCTCTCGTACAGTTTAGCCGCGAAATGTTTCTTTTTTATTTTAAATATTATCTTTGTCAATAAAACAAAAACTGTGTGTCCTATCAAAAAATGATAGCATATAAATGCTTTTTGACAAATTTGTCGAACCTTTTTAGATGAACAATTTTTATTACATAATTTTTTTCTGTATTTCATGATTTCTATTCTCATTATGATGAGAATATAAAAAATTTTTTATAAATGAGGCCAGTGCATTTCTCTATTTTGCGATTAATTTTCCACAATTTCACGCATAAATGAAGTAGAAAAATTACCAACGATCATTTCCCATCCCGCTTTTTCGCTTATATCTGGAATCCCTGTTGTTAATTAAAAATTGATCAACTCATCAATCAGAAAGAATTTTTTCCCTTTGATATAGGGTTACTTTGCGATAAAACATTTTTATTTTTGTAATTATATCAAAATATATTCGATTAAAAAAATATTGAAAAATGGATGGTCCCACCTTGACGAAAAAGTTGGTTCAACTTGGAAAACATGCAATATTTTACATTGAGGCACACCGCAACAAAACAAGTTATAGAGCGAAGCAACTTGTATGACACATTGTTCCTAATGAAATAAATAACACAGAAAAATTCAACTTTTTGAGAAAGAAATGAAAAACCTTTAGCACGCTCGGAAACTCCAAGTCAGCATAACACTTTTGAAAAACAAGCTTGAGATGGACAGACCCATACAAAAGTTTGGTACTACCTTGAGTAGTATTTACACGCTGGTTCATACAGGAATAACGGATGGAAAAGTGGACACATCCTAATTGCAACAATAATATCGATGAATTTAATATTGAAATATATACTGCATTCAGAAAAGATATTCTTCTCCTGAATGTTATTCGATTTGTTAAAATAATATGTACCTCATTATTTGATTTCAGTTGACCGCAAAAATAAAAGACGTGGTAATGATTATATTGGTGGTACATAAAATTATTATTTCGTGTACAGAAGAGTCTCTCTATTTCTCCAACCCAAATAGTTTATCTCCCATATCTATTTTTTATCATATCGCTAGCTTTTTCGGCAATCATAATGGTCGGAGCATTGGTGTTTCCCCTAGGAAGATCAGGCATTATGGAAGCATCAACAACACGCAAGTTTCCAACACCATGAACACGTAACGTTGAGTCAACAACCGCTTCCGAATCTTTCTGAGGACCCATTTTGCAAGTCCCAATTGGATGATATGCAGTTTGAGTATATTGTTTCATCGCACAGATCCAATATTCATCACTGTTGAATTCCAAGGCAGCACAAGAGGGCAAAGGCGTATCATCAAAGATGAAATTATCTTCTTTGAATGCTGTAGTATTAAATAACCCGAGGATCATTCGGACACTTCGAAGCAAGCGTTTCACATCATAATTTTCTGCCAAATACTTTGCTTGAATTAGAGGATTACCCCAGATGGGATTAGTATCATTAAGTTTAATAAATCCTCTACTTTTTGGCGTAAGCAGAACTGGCGCGATAAAAAATCGGTTGTAGTCAATAGTATTATTACTATCAGGTTGATGAAATAATTGTATGTCTGGAGCGTTTTGACTTTTTTCATACTCAGTTCTAAAAAATGCAGTAATAGTAGAGATACCTCTTGTTGAAAATGGACCTGTATGTGTTGAAAGATAATAATTCAAATAGCCTAATGATTGTGGACAATTAAAACTATCGACCTGTTTGTTTGTTATTCGGCAAGGTATTCCCAAAAAAGTCACGTGATCTTGAAGATTATGACCGACGGATAAATTCTTAATGACATGGATATCGTGTTTTCGAAGCTCCTCAATTGGGCCTATTCCAGAAAGCATCAGTAACTTTGGTGAATTTATAGCACCTGCAGACACGATCACTTCTTTTTTCGCCATTACCCTCTTACTTTGACCAGTTAGGGTGGATGTATACTCAACACCTACAGCTCTTTTTGAGCTTGGATCAATCAAAATCTGTGTTACAAATGTTTCAGTTTTTATAAACAAATTGGACCTTTTTCCTCTAATTGGCCGAAGAAATGCTCTGTTTGTACTTTCGCGAGAACCGTTATTCGATGTTGTCTGGGATTCCATTGATCCTAACTGGGATTTCCCATTGATGTCAACATTATTAATCCCAAATTGTTGGAGTCCCCTTAAAAGAGTTTTTGTGTCTAATGTGGTATAGGGAAATCTTGCTACAGATTGATATCCTCCAGTTTGATGATACTCCGAATTTTCTACTAGAATCTGCATGTTGTATAATTTCATTATAGAATTATGGATGGAATATTTCACGATTTACAAAATATGGTGTCACTTACATCCTCATCTCTGTTGTCTTCTGACTTTTTGAAGTAAGGCAACACATCTTTGTAACTCCAACCAGGATTTCCTAATCGCTCCCAGGCATCATAATCTTCTCGATTTCCTCTGACATACGCCATGTAGTTTATTGTGCTCGATCCTCCCATTACCTACGCAAAAAACACTCTATTGAATTCATGGAATTTAGCCCCAAATTCAAAAAATGCATATTCTTATAAATAAGATGATTGTCATACAGACTTCGATTATTTTGAATTAGGTAATTACTTTTCCACGCGGCCATATACATCCTTTATCCATCAAACATGCATTCCCATCTGGTTCGGTTCGATAGTTCCAATCAATGTCAGTTTTTCCGAATTCAAGAGCCCATCCTGGTATTTCAGCAGCTTCCGGCTCCTCTCTTCCTGCTTCCAGTAAAAGTACCTAGCAGTAATTCATAAAACTATCATATTCTTGTTGAACTTGTCTCATATTAAAATTTAAATGATTGGCATGCATGTCATTATTTTGTTGTACATTTTGAAAAAAGTCTTCAACAAAAATAACATTTTCTATCAACTTTTCGTAATTGTCAGTCGAATCATGGTATCACCTGTACGCTAAACCAAAAATTGTTGGAAATTGAACCACAGTTCTCTTCACTAAACCTTGTCAAGGACACTCACATTCCATTCGTTGATCTCTGTTAGTCTATTCGCAAGTACGCACCCTGCGGATCCGGCTCCAACAATAATGAAATCATACTCTGATAGTTGCTGCTCTATCTGCTTCAAATATGAAAATTGGTGGTAGATTGTATTCAAATTATGTTGCACTGATATTCTATCTTATGTGTAGTCTAAGCTGTAAAAAAAAATTTATCCGCATTAAAATATAATCTTACCGTGTAGTATCTGGTATCCCGAGAGTAATGGAACAGATATGCAAATATTGTCATGTAAGTCGTTGTGCACAGGGGATTTGATCTACCTAATATTTCCAACATGTACAACATAATTCTCAAACTTCATAAAACTGGGACAGGTTGATGGAAAAAATAGGTAAATCCGTGGCGTTTGAATGTATGAGTGGTAAAAGTTGATTATGCATCAACTTCTCGCTTGGTATTTTTTTTTTAATTTACTACTTCGATTGAGATTTACACGTTCGCCGTTGTTATCGAGTTTTTCCCACAGATCTGTGGTAAAGAGTAGAAAACTTATAATGAAAGAAATCGAATATCTCCCAATCGTGGGAATTCGTGACTGCGAGGTAATGCAAGGTACGCTCTTTTTTATTGGCGATTTGTTTCAACAAGTGCAGGTTTTATTTATTCTGTAAGAGGAAACTCCGATAAGATCACGTTATCGCTATCTGCAGGAAAGAATATCTGTCATAAGAGATACGATTAGTTTCTCAGATAGATATTTATACTACAAAAACATTGCATTACGTACATTCTACTAGACGAAAGCTTAAAGATGATGAGTATTGACCCCAAAAAGAAGGGAGATCTCAAAGTTATATAATTAATTCATTCTTATAAATGAAAATATGAGAAAAATTAATTTCTGGAATTAGGGTCCAAGAAAAGGACACCATAATGAGAACGAAAATATTTTCAAACTGATCACTGTTTCGCCGGACACTAAAAATTATAACGTTATTGAATATCCATAATTTGCAGAACATGGAATTGAAGAATTGGCCTATTTAATTGCAATCTAGTAGAAATATGACTACTACCGCGGTATAACACATCTATGGCCACGTCTCACGACCGTGAGATGAGTGACCACATGCACGAAAAAATCAGAATGAAGAACCGGGGAAACCCTTGTGCGTCTTAAGGACACGAAGCGACCATAGTATGGCTGCTTTTTGCGTCCATCCAGCAAGTACCACGGCATATTTCTGGTTACTAACCAGTAAAGGCGTCGCACCTCCAAGAGCACCGGTGATGAGAACAATTGATTTAAATGAAAGTCCTTGATGATGGCGCTGAAGGTGTTCTCTGAGATCTTTGTACCTCTCTTTTTTCTCGGTTTCCTTGTCTTCGATGATGGGGTCAGCCGGGGCCAAAAATTCAATCACGAGCATCGTTCGATCACGTTTGTCAAGAAGCACGATGTCGGGTCTTGTGTGTTGGATAGGGGCTATTATCGAGAAATCATAGTTCCAATAGATTTGGCACTCCTCGTTCTCAAGAATAGACTCTATCCCTTTCGGAGCATTCAGCACAGCAGGGTCGCGGCCAACGCCATAAGAGCGACAAAGATGACGGTAAAGCGCTCTTAAGACAGCGTTGTGTCTGCACAAATACATCGTTCCTGCGTGAATAGGGCAATTCGATAGTATATGCCATAGGTGCTCAGGGAGTTTATGACGTGCCCTGCACCTATCGCTAGGAACATCTTGACGTAATATGCTTCTACGGTATGCTAAGGTGGAACTAATACCCTGCCACCTTGTCTTCATGTAGTTTCAGGAAGTTTTTCGCCTCCGCTTTCTTCACCTGTGCTTTGAGGAGTTAGGCATCTTGATGAAGTAGTGCGCTGTCCTTACTCCTGGTGTTGAAATCCAGGCTAAGGGTTCCAGCTGCCTTCTCCGCGGCTTTAAAGGAACGGCTCCTTTCCCGTTCGTTTCGTGATTCCTGACCATTTCCAGGAGAGAATCTCTACCGTTCGCGATGATATGGACAGTAATAAGGATGTTTCGGTTGTATAGGCATTCAAGATTGAGAAGTGGTATCTTGCGCGTAGTGGTATCAAGGGCCCTGAGCTCGTTCTTCGACCATGGAACCACCACAAACGAATAGAGTAGAACTCGGATGGCAAGCATATTAGTTGCAGATATATTTTTCAACGACGACAGGTTTGACGACCAAATTCGTCGGAGAAGGTGTTTGTATCTGCTTTGGAGAACCTATTTTATTGATGTTGTATCCTGAATGCGGCTCTCAGGCACACCCAGCTATTCATCCGCGTTTCAGCTGAATTTCGGGGTTGTAGGTTGTAGTTGATTCTTGATTGAAAAATTTTATTCACTCAAACCATCATTGTTCATATTAATCTTTTCTCATAGTAGTCATAAAAAGTTGTGGTTACCTCTAAAATACACAAATTCTTGCCAACTTCCCAGTTAGCGTGAAGTGATAATTAGTGCAACTTAAGAAAGCATTTTGTTGGTGCAATCTATTACGGTTTAAAACTATCTTTACATGTGATAATGCTCAAAAGTTGCGCATTTTCCTCTTAAATTCTTAACTTCTAGTTTTTGCTCCAGGACTGCGTGTTTATACAGAATCTGTCAAATCTTGCGCTTGAGTTTACCGCATATATAAAGCAGGGATTGCATGCCGATCGCGTTGAGTTTACTCTTGTGCTTTTCTTGATACGTCCTTCTTGCTACCGTATAGGACAGTTGGTGCTAGTACACGTGCTAGTGCACGTACACTGCCGATGAATTTGCTACCCTTGTTTACACATCTGCAAATCTCTGCATCTATCTTCTTGTCAGAAGTGAATAAACTTCTAAGATACACGAAATTATTAATTTGTCCTATGCTCCCTGCATTAGGGGAAATATTGCAATGTGTTTTCGCATCCTTACTTTCAAACACAATAATTTTTGTGTTATTCGCGTTAATGTTGGGACCCATGCTCTCCATGCTGGTAGTAAGTCTACTCGCAATCCTCTGCAAATCATCGGCTGATTCTGCCTCAAAGATCTTGTCATCTGCAAACGCAAGGCCGCGAACTTTCACTGTCTCAAGATCAATACTTTCCTCGTCAAAGAGAGCCATTCTCAGACATTTGTCCATGTAGGTACTAAACATCCGAAAGAACATAAGGCATTCTTGCCTAACGCCCTGCCTAATATCAAACCAATCGCTCAATTGTCCATTTACTCTCAAACGTGCTTTGATACCATTATATATTGCTTGTGTTGCTTTCAAAAGCCACCCGGTCACTCCATATTCTTTCAGGACCTCCCCAAGTTCAGCTCTATTCACCTTGTCGAAAGCTTTCCAGGTCAACAAATGCACAGAAAACTTTTTTGTTTACTCTGAGACTTTTTTCTGTGATCCGTCTCAAGCTAAATATCCGATCCGCACATGATCTCCCTGGCATGAATCCATATTGAACTTCCCAGATCCTTTCCTTTGTTATTCCCATGACTTTGTTAATAAGTATTTTGGTGAATATTTTTCCCACTGTACTTAGAAGGGTAATCGCTCTATAATTATTACAGTCGCCTGGACCACCCTTTCCCTTGCAGATTGGAACAATATTCGCCTTTCTCCAATCACTCGGAACTTCTCTATTCACAGCACACACATTCGGGATTCACACAGCCACAAAAACAAGTGTCCACCACCGAACTCAAGCATTTCAGAGGTAATACCATCCACACTGGCAGCATCACCATTCTTATGTTTTTTATTTACGGAAATAATATCATCGATGCCGATTCTGCTTCCGCCACCTACATCGGAATCGTCTAACGTATCCGTGTCAGTGCCACTGCTGTAATGCTCCATGGGTTCACCTCCATACAGTTTCTTGAAAATATCCCGCATACAGTCTTTCACTTTGTCCGAATCCCAAACCATTCCGCCATCAGCATTCCTTATTCCGACCACCTCAGTGCTAGTATTTCCTTTTCTACTCTTTTCAACCTATTCCCAGAATATTTCCTCATTTCCTTCAAAGTCATTTTGCATTTTCGTATCTTTTTCCGTTTTGATTTCATCCTTGCTTTCTGTTACCAGTATATTTGCTCCCCTTTTTTTATCCCTGTAATTATTTATTACCCTGGTCCTCCTTATAGCCTAATGTTCGTGGACAATAAAAATTATCGATCTATTTTAGTATTCGGCAAGGTATTCCCATGAAAGTCACGTGACCTTGACGATTATGACCGACGGAAAAAGTCTTTATGACATGGATATCGTGTTTTTGAAGTTCCTCAATTGGGCCTATTCCAGGAGGCATCAGTAACTTTGGTGAATTGATAGCACCTGCAGATATAATTAATTCTTGTTATCATCCTCCTACTTTGACTTGTAAGAGTAGATGTATATTCAACACCTACAGCTCTCTTTGAGCTTGGATCATTCTAGAATCTGCAAATTGTATAATTTCATTATAGAATAATGGATGAACGTTTCAAAGATTTTCTAAATATGGTTTCACTTACATCCTTATCTCTGTTGTCTTCCGACTTTTTGAAGAAAGGCAACACATCTTTGTAACTGCAACCAGGATTCCCTAATCTTTCCCAGGCATCATAATCTTCTTGATTCCCTCTGGCATATACCATGTAGTTCATTGTGCTAGATCCTTCAATTACCTACGCAAAAACACTTTATTGAATTCATTATAACTTGGACGTGAATCCGGAAAATTCATATTCTAATAAATAAGACGCTTGTCATACAGACTTCGATTATTTTGAATTAGGTAATTACTTTGTCCCGTGGCCTTACACCATTTCTTAGATTCTAATGATAGTAACTGGCAATCCATAATGAAAATATTTATTGTTTTAGTGGAATTTATTCCAGATGAAAATTTTATTAACTGGATTGCAAGTAATACGAGTGTACATTTGACAATCTTTTTCAACGGAACTATCATCTCTCATAAGATTCCCGTATTTGTACTCCAATTCATGGTAAATGCCGTTTTGAATAACCAAAAAATTGTGTATTTGCTAAATAATAAGAAACTCAAAATTGAAGAGCGATCTCCCCTATTAATTATTTCAAAGAATATTTACATTCCATCCACTTATTCCTGTCAGTCTATTTGCGAGTACGCATCTTGCGTATCCAGCTGCTTCAATAATGAAAGCATACTCTAGTGGTTGTTGCTGTACCTGCTTACAATATGAAATCGTTGAAAAAATATTTTGGGAAAATTTAAGAAATTATATCAGATAGGGGAGAGTGGGGGTTGTGAGCCGGAGGGAGTTAGGAGCCATTTCGATTTCTGCCATGCTGTGATTGCTAGGTCTGTCGTATGTACTGTTTAGTGTTTCTCTTGACCCAACATAACTTTTCAGTGAGCATCCATCGCATCTGCAGGCGTTCTTGGCCTTCATGTGAATCACTCATTGTTGAATCGCATCGAAAATTTTTTTTGATACTTGTGCTTGTGGTATTTCGAGGTCCGTTTTGCAGATAACTCTACAGGAAAGTTTATACAAAACATTCTTTAGGCCATTGGCTCTCTAAACAAGAAAGAAAATTTCGATAATTGTTCAGTGCGTCGATAGCGATGCGTCCATTCTAAATAAGTCCAATATGGGGAGTTATGAGCCATCAGTTGTAGGGAGTTGGAGGGAGTTGATGAAGACTTCTGCATCATCTGTATGGGCACAATGCTGAAAAAATTAAATAGAAACAACGCATTACATTGTAACATGTGCGACCATGCTGTGCACTTGAAGGGTGCCAACATGACGACTGGGTTACATACGCCTGTGTTAATTGCGAATCTGATAAATTTTTTAAAATCTTCTAGTTACATCAAATTTATCTCAAATTTATTTTTCTACTACTTTAATAAATATAAATGATAAAAAAATGCTGATTTCTGACTTTTTTTACATGGCTCACAACTCCCCACCAAAATTACGAATGCCGGTTTTTTTCTTTGAGCCGATCTGCAATATTTTAAAGACGACGGTGATTTTTTTTCAAATTCTTTTGTCCAGTAGTTGTGTTTAGATGTCTTCTAAAACTTCAACCTAAAATATTTACAATCTATCGATTTTTATAGGAGATATACCTCAAAAACGAAACCCGGCTCACAACTCCCCACTCTCCTCTATATTCTGAAGATCGAAAAAGGTAATTCTCAACTGGATATTTAAATTTTCTACTAGATAGTTTAATTTCCGTTTAGACTCCAAGAAAAAAAAAGATTCGGAATGAAATAGGTAATATTTTGTATTATACCCAAATACGATTTTTGTTCGAAATAAAAAACAACTGCATTCAACCAAAAAAAGGCGAATTTACATAGAAGGACTGAATTGTAGTTTAACATGTTTTTGTTGGAAAATGGTATGGAATGTTTGCTTTCTAGTAAAATTAAACACCCACTCAGAAAACTTCTTAATTGAAAGGCCTTCGAAATTGTAATGGATTATTATTTACCTGGATTGGAGGCTTCTTTTCCGCCTGAAATAAGTAATTCGTTCTGGATTCGATGATTCATTCAGATATGTTAACTTACCATAAATAGTGCGTCTGGCTTTGTACAGCGATCAATTTCATAAACGTTTTGATAAGTATAAGAAATAATCGCCTGATCATGTAGATTCCTCTAATTGCGCAAAATATGTATAAGCGTCATGAAATATTCAATTCCAATTACTGAACTGCCAGGGTACGGGTATTAACCAGACTATGATTGAACAAATATCCTGCTACAAGGTTTAAATGACAAACGAAAATTATTTAAACGACAATCTTTACTTCTCTCCTGTAGGTTTTTTTCACCCGAAGATGAAAAATATAATAAGGTTAATACGATCATCGAAAGAGAAAGTTTTATTTCGATACAGAAAATATCGTATGGAATATGTCATTTATGTTTGATATAAAAGTACATAATTGTCTCCTATACTATATCTAACGTTTGATCTTATATTTTCTTAAAGCAAACTAAGGTTGAACCAGAAAACTTCGACTTCATCGTAGAAGGAGCTGTTTCTGCTGGATGTGTGGTAGCCAATAGACTCACAGAAGAAAAGGAGTGGAATGTAAATATATAATTATTTTTTAAATATTCCCGATCTAAACGCTCTGATGCGAAAGACATGATTTATATATTTTTAACAGGTACTGCTACTCAAAACAGGGAGAGAAGAACTAGTGGCTGCTGATATTCCTATCTTTTTATTAAACTTTATGAAACGGCCGTCGACTGGAATTATACAACCCAAGCAGAAAAAGGATCATGCCTAGAGGATAAAGGCTGCCCCGTTCTTAGAGGAAAAGTATAATTTCGATTTTGTTGATCGTAGCCAAAACTTTTTGACCCCTCACGTAAAAGTCTTTTAGCGGTAAATCATTGGCATTTTTAGTCCAAGACGAACATCTTGAGTTGAAAAACTAGTCTCCTCAACAACTTTGAGTTCGGCGAGTACCATAGGTGCATTTGCATAATTCCTGGTATAATTTCTCACTTTAATACCTACCATAATAATTTTGTTGCAGATACCCAGAAATATAATGGAAGATACAAAAAAAATCTGCCCGCTACGCGCGCACATTCTCATCGCTTGCATGTTTGAGCGCACTTGGGGCGCGCGTCTGTCGGGTCTCGCGCTTCGCGCTCGGTTATGAATTTATGAATTTCCCTGCAGTTGTGTATAGAACTTTTAAAACTCTAAAGCGAAATGTTGACTACTTTAATGCGATCATTGTGAATTCCCTTTTGGTAAAATTTGTTCGACTTATACGGATACATTTTCATCATGTAGCTCATGCTGCGCACTCGATCAAAATCTGTCCAAACCGCTAAGAAAGTTTTGTTGCTTCATTTTTTTCATATGTTGCGTGCTTTCTCTAGAAATTTAATTTTTTAACGTTTTATTCTATTTTCTACGATTGGAACAAAAACTACACGTCCAATGGGAAAAATGATAACAAATTTATAGATCTCTTTCAGGTGAGCAACTTTTTTTTATCAATCTTTTGTAATAGCCTTCTTCATTTTCTCAAAGATCTCAATATTACTTTTTTATAGTTATTATTCCTGAATGGAATGAAAACTACATATCCTGTTGAAAGAAAATTTGTAACACAATTGAAGATATTTTCCTGGCAAATAACTTGTGTCTATTTGTTTTTTCCGAAGCTTGTGTCAATTACCCAAGAGTTCAATTCTTTCATATATTTTATTATGAATCAAGCGCAAACTACTTGTCCTATGTAAAATTATATATAACCAAATTTGTATGTATTTTTTTTGGTGCACGATTTTTGTCTATCTATATTTTCCCGTACCTTTCGTAGTTTAAACAAAACATTAAAATTCCTCATTTTTGATTATTTTTTGTGCGACCGAAATTTAATTTTTCGATTTTTTGATAAAATTCATAAAGTTACGAAGACCTCCTTAGATAGGGCTACCAAAAAGAAATATTTTTTCCTTTAACTTGTTTTCTTATCTTGCGTTGTTTGGTCAAGCATTCTCGTTTTTGTTGCATACATACATACATACATACATACATACATACATACATACATAAATACATACACATACATACATACATAAATACATACATACACACAAACATACATACATACATGCATACATACATACATACATACATACAGCCAGATTCGTAAAAATCTGTTTTTTGGGTTTACGGAGTCTCAAAACGTGGTCGTTTGACAAAAACGGGGGGGGGGGCAAATTTTATACAAATCTAATACCTTCTCTGATGGATGGAGTCATGATGAAATTTTACCTTATTTCAAGAAGTCAGAGGACAACAAAGACTCAGAGGTGAAATCTCAAATAATCAAAATAATGATTGAATGAAACATTAAAGAATAAATATTTTTCAGATCGTTGAAGAGAACCCATGTTATCATGGAGCTGGCGGATACCTCACAATATCAAAAGTGTACGTAAAAGTGTCAATGCAGCATTTATCCGTCCAATAAGAGGAACAAGACCCAACTTGGTTGTCAACAATGAGATCTACGTAACCAAAATTTTGATATTCCCAGATATACAATTGACTGTGTATACGACGCATAAAAATAGTGACGAATTCGTTATCCACACAGTATTGCTTGCTCCGGGAAGTAGAGGAATAATTAAACTGAATGCTACAGATCCAGTCTGGGGGGCACCTCTGATATATCCCGGATATTTCACCAACAAACTGGATTTGAAACGTATGATGTATGGAATAAGAGCTGGGCTTAACTTATTCAATACCACGTTTATGAAAAAGAATAACTACAAATTTTTTGATGCCACTGGGCTTCCTTGTGATAAGTTCAAATTGAACTCAGATAAACACTGGACCTGTGTCGCAAGGGAATTTACTTATTCATTCTATCATCATGTTGGAACATGCAAAATGGGTCCTAAAGAAGATTCGGGAGGATATAGCCAAGGCCACGAAGCAATACTAAGGAGTAGTAACTCCCTGTGTGTTTGCCGAACAGAAGGAGGACGAGAAAGCGTCCAAGAATTCGTCAATGTTCACCACGAATGACAACGATGTCATATAATAACCTACGAACATAACCTACGTATTCAGATGTCAAAATATATGAGGAAGTAGGGATAACACGTGACATCGAAAGTAGCACTGCGCATGCGCGAAACTGATATTTGCTTTCCATTCGTGGTGAACATTAACGAATTTTTGGACGCTTCTCTTTCCACTCCCAACATACGGAGTTACTACTCCTTAAGCCCGCTGCACACGGTGCTTTTTTTCTTGCTGGATTGACCTGCTGGGCACTCTGCAGGCAGAGCTGCGTGGAGCTAGGCAGGCTGTGCTGCAGAATTTGCTTTAAACGGTGCGTACCACACTGCTCGGCCACATGCTGGCTCTGCAGCTTGCAAACGGGCACTTGTCAAAATGGACGCAAAGGTATAGGCGTCAATTCGTCGAAAACAGGCAGCTATTGCTGCTTCCCTATCAATTAATGATTTAAAACAAAAAAAAATGAAGAAAAGCGGAAACGACAATTATGGAGTCGGTCTTGGCTAGAGATAGGACTGACAGCGGTCTGACCGTCATTTACCGGTCATGTGTTGTAAATGGGTAAGTGCGGTAGTACTAAAATTATAAGGAAATGATGAAATAGAAGTAATCGAATCGATTTTGTGAAGATTTTTACAAATGAGTTGTATTGAAATACGTAAATCATTGTAAGATGCACAAAATAGAGATTGTGGATAACAATGAAATGCATTTCTGAAGTACGGCATAACCAACAAATCTGAAGCCTTGTCACGTGTGAGCCGTGGCAGTATTTTGGAAACACTGATTACTCAGTAGGCTTAGTTATGAAGAATTTAACTTGTACATCTTAAATAATCAGAACAAAATTTGTGTTTTCCGAGTATAATAAGGAGATAAAGAACAGAGTCTATTTCTTCTGATCAACTTCACATATTTGACGGGAGAGTATTAAGGGATTCGATAACTTATAGGTGTAAAAGGAGTAAAAAGGATTCGAATGATTTCTCAGCCAAAACGGTAAATTGAATTAGATGCCTTTTTTCTCGTTGATAAATACAGATTGTATGATATTGTGAATGCCCATAACGTAGAAAAAGAAAGAATGTTTCCTCATTTGAAGAAACCGTGACTTCAACATAATCTTTTCTATTCAATTAAAGAACCTCAAAGTAAGGAAAATCTTTATAAATTAAACGAAAATCCTAGTTTCAACAAACATCCATTTATTTTAACCAAAGAAACTAGTTCAAATCAAAAGAAATTCTTTTCAAAGATTTTGTCTTTCAATCCAAAGAAACTGTCTTCGGATCAGAGAATCTCCTTCCTGAGTAAAGAATCAGAGGAAATTATTTGAACACAAGAACACATTTTTATTCATATTTTGGAACTATTTCTCGTAAAACCTTCCTAGATTTGGAATCTTTTGTCTGAATATTTTTCTTTTCTCTTTGTTGTTTTTCGAAAGGCTTACAATTTGAAGCGTTGATTTACCGAAAACGAAAAAAGGAGGTATTTGGCAAATTTTAGCGTCCACTTCTCGAGGATTCTTTCTTCTAGAATAGAATTATCGTGAAAATCCTTTTTTCAGGATTTTGCTATAACACAGCTGTTTTCTCGCCGTTTGAGTTTTTTCTCGAAATTTTGTTATAATCAGTTACGAGACCAAGAATTATTAGGTCGAATAGAGAAGGAAAATCTTAAACATCTAAGCTCGTTCGCAAAATACTGCAATTAAAAAAAGAGCTGTTAATTTTGTAAAATCGCTAATAATATTTAAAAAATTGTGAAATATTAAACCAAAAATTTCTCGTTCGAACTGTGAAATACGTATCTCCTAATATTTACTATAGAATTATATATCTTATAATATCAAATTATTATTCCTACAGTTTTTTAGGTTTGTCTTCTCGTATTCCGAATTTACAATTACTACAAAATATAAACTCAAAAACAAGAAAAAAACAGATACATTTTGATTTAGCGTGTTGAAAGTGAAATTATTTTAATCCTTTCCGTTCCTTCGATTCCATTTGAAATTTTTGAATTCCTTGAAACCCTACCGTTGAATGTTTTAAGGGTCGATTAAGAGCTATAGGATTTGCTCTTTTTCATACTTTATAATACTTTCAATACAAAAATTTCGTTCGGAATATTCCTCCCTGCATGATTTGGAATAGAATTGAAAATTAAGAAATCTGAAAGTGGAAAAAAAGGATTGGTATATTATATTTGTGTATGTTGGATAATAATTCTTCTATGAGAGATCCATAAAAAACGCTTGTGATTATTGATATTGAAATGAATCATTGAGAATGAATGAAAATTCCATTATATAATACCATTGATTACCACCTCAACATTGTTCGTTCTGCTTATTTAAATAATATATAAGAGAAAAAAACTTCTATCCTGAAAACAGGTTGCGAGCTTTCAGAGTTGTCTAGAAAATTATAGCATAATGACGTAGTTTCGCTTCTCCTATAATATTACGAAAACAGAACAGATTTTAATGTTTTTTTCTTCTGAATTTCCTGTAGTATTTCTATGGACTCGTAACCGATTATTACCAGCTATGGAAAACTAATGTATGGAACAAATCCTGCTTAGCAGTGTAGGCCTGCGACCAGCGGACGGTACTATTCACTGGGTAGGAAAAATGATGAAATTGTTCTCATGAATAATATAATTCTTGATTTAGTACGTAGGATTGTCGTGGGGGAGCACGACAGAATTAACATTGTTGTATGATAAAATTATATATACCAAAATTTGAAGTGCTTTAATAATTTATTCTAGAGGAAATTACGAGTTAGACTGAAGAACATTCGTGTATTCGCAAATAATTGTATTTCCGTAGGTTTGACCTATTTTCAGCAGCTTTCATACGAATAGCCTTGAAGCTGGAATGAAGTATAGTTGGTCTAAACTAATCATCTACTTATCTAATATTATAAATTTAGATTGTCAAGGTTGGATATGGTTTTGACTTGAGTCCACATCTTTTGTTGAATAAATAATTTTTGCACTTCAATACCTCAGAAAGTAAAGTTAAACGATTGTTAATGTTCCTTGGCACGGAACTGAAGTTTTTTAACTCAAAAGGAAAGAAAATTAAATGCAATTTTAGAAAAAGGTAGTTGAGGTTGGCACATGTGGTCAAGGTTGGACCATCCCCAAAAACTAATTTTCAAAATTCTGCTCACCGTGCAGGCACATTCTCGTCGCATGCTACGCGCGTGACTATCAAGCTTGAGCGCGGCTAGGGGACGCGTCTGTTGAATCTCGCACTTCACGCTTGGTCCTCCTTCTGTCCCACATCCATGTGGTGATCTTTTAATACAAAAACGCCAAACTTCGGCTTCTGTAAGTTGATGATTATGATTTCTTTTTTGTTAAAGCTTCTTTGACTTTGACGAATACATTTTCATCGCGTGTCTCGTGCTTCGCACTCGATTTGAGTTTGCTCGAAACATCTTATGTATCAAATATTTCATATATAATTAATTCATGTACCTTAATCTAGGACTACTTGTTCAGATGATGTAAAATGAAGCATCGTAACTCATACAGTTTTGCTGGAAATTTGACTTTTCGCAAAATGGATTTTGAAAAAATTTGAAGACTATTTCCGTCAATAAAACAAAAACTGTGCGTCCTTTCCAAAAATTTTCTGTAATAAATTTGTCAATATTTTTGAAAGAAAGAGTTTTGGTTTCATATATTTCTTTTCTATTTCGACCGTTTGGCCACAAATAGATTTTTCATTTCTATACTAGTTTTGCAATTAAAACAAAAACTACGTGTCCCATTGAAAAATGAACCACGACAATGGGTACCCCCGTTAACAAGAGTGAAATGCCTTCCTCCGGGTATCCCAAAATGAACTGAGCTATCTCTTTCACACTGTTTAAGAGGTAGTTTTGCCATATGAGTAGCCACTTTTCCCTCACCTAACCGTTAATGATATCGCAACGACAAAAATCAGGCATATACTAGTCTTAAAGAAGAATATGTGTGGATTTTCCTGAGTCATGACATTAAGTTTTTTCAACTTAAAAAATTATCCAACCAAAAAAAAATCAGAGTGCGATAACTTTGCTCAGGAAATGGCTGCACAAAATTTTTTTCTGGAAAATGTATGATTTTTTATGACAATTAAAATATGTAAATAGAAAATGTCGATTTTCACTGGGGTCATCGCAATAAAGTCTAAAAACTCGCTTTTTTCGACTTTTTTGGGGGTTTTTGGCATTTGACTCTTCACAGATCACATTTTGGCTAAAACTGATAGCACCAATAGATTCTACAGCAAAAAATACGTGGAAAAAATGAACAATAAGTTCAAGATTAATATTGAACTAGTCATGAAAAATTCAGGAAATGCAGAATATCTAGAACAAACAGCTAAGTCCGTATTCGTTTATTCAAAAATAAAAAATGTATGCATAAATGATCAACACATACGGACGGCTGACCGCACCCACATTGTTTAATGTATAAAACTATTTATATACTTGAAAAGATACATATACATATAAGAATGCTTTTTATGTGTGGCGTTGTTCTAAAAGTTCATTCTTTATCAGGATTCTGGTCAATTTCTGTTCAAATCGAACATCTCGGATTTTCCATTTCACAGTTCATAAACAAAAAGAAAATTCTAAGACAGTTATTTTTTAGTATTGCGATGTTTATTCTATGGCCAGAGGATGCATGTTGTATTTGTAGTTGATTCTCAATCATATATTACAAGTATTGATGGACTTAGGAAATGGCTGATCAAGTATTCTCTACTGCTACAACTGATGGAAGGAGAGAAAATAAATGTTAAGTCAGAAATGCCAATTACAAGAAAAAGAAATCTGCCCGCTGCGCGGGAACATTCTCATCGCGCGCTTCGCCCGCGGCTCGCTTCGGTCGCAAGTTTGAGCGCGCGGTTATGAATTTATCTCGCACTACGCGCTCGGCCTTTGTACCTCCCTGCAGTTTTATATAGACCTTGTGAAACTCAAAAGCGAAATGTGTACTACTTTAATTTGATAAGTGTAAATTCTCTTATGTTAAAGCTTCTCCGGCTTTAACGAATACATTCTCATTGCGTGTCTCATGCTGCGCACTCGATCGAAATTTATCCAAAGCGGTAGAGAAGTTTTGTTGCCTGATTTTTTTCACATGTTGTGTAGTTTTTTTCTGGAAATTCAATTTTTAATTTTTTTTCTACGATTGAAACAAAAACTACGCGTCCAATGGGAAAAATTATAACAAATTTACAGATATTCTTTCAGGGTGAATAACTGTTCCCTATCAATCTGCAGTGTTAGCCTTAGTCAATTTTTCAAAAATTTTATTATTTCATTTTTATAGTTATTTTTCCTGATTGAAATGAATT
>WSXT02191007.1:1829-19800 GCA_011762715.2 Neuroterus valhalla
CGTGGTGTCACTTCTCTTGCAAAGGAAGTTAATACATTATACCGTTTATGTGAAGATACTAGAAACGAATAAAAATCAACTTCAAAGCGATTTCATTATATGATTTTCGGAGTATTAAAGTATAATCGGTTTTTATTAAACTTTTGTTTTGTTGAGATGACCCTTTTGAAGAAAGAAGCAAAGACATGTCGATATTACCTAATCCTGGTTGACATTTTGCTGAGTAAGGCCAATCACAAAGACCTCGACGAACATCCCAATGTAGTCCTGGTGCGCATTGCTCGCGTTTTAGCTCTCCTAACACACATCTAAAGTAGGACCCACAATTTTTAAGATCTGGTATGTATTCACCAGAATTACACATCTTTCCTGGATTTGTCGCGTCTGATGTTATCTCATCTTCCATAACTGTTGTGGAACTGACAGTCGGCCTTTTCCTATTTTTTGGAGAGATGGTTAGAATAATTTTTTTATGTGAGATAATGGAACGTTGACGGATTATTGATCAGAGATCCTATTGAAAAGCATCCTACTCAAACTTATTTGAACTACCTCGAAGTTGTTGAGCGGTGTGTTGTTGTGGAAATGGAAGTTTGCTTCGTGGTTGAAGATGGCTTCTCAGTCCACGTGGGCCAAGTAGTCGCTTTGGTAGTTGTACTTGTACCCATAGGTTTGGTTGGTGGTGGTCTTCCATCATATGCATCAGAGTGAGTTGTTAAAGTTGGAGCTTGAGGGGTGACAGGCTCATCTGGCCTTTGGCAATCTTCATCAGACGGCTCTGGTGTTAAAAGTCGACCTTGGGAAAAAATGGTAATTAAACAAAATTCATCCATCATAGTCAGTAAGATATTGCTTACATACCTAGAGCCCGGTTTAAGCTGCGCAATAATGGAAACGGCTCTCTGCAGCAACGGTTTGTGAAATCATCCAGATCTACAGTCCATGCTGTCGCTCCTCCGAAACCACGTTCCAAAATATATTGACCTTTCTTCATGATGCTGTAAGGATCTTCGAAACCTACCCATTGATCCTTAAAATATGCATTAGGACCTAGAAAAATACGAATCGAGTTGTTTCTTACCAACATAGGGAAGAATTGAGGAAAGTCGTCGCTAAAAACAATGAGAATTAATCTTACCTGAGCCAGTTTTCCAGTTTCGTTTCTTGATTCTTTCACAAATCTCGTAATAAGCTAACATTCCTGGTTGCCTCGTGTATTCTCCTGGTGTACCTGGTCCAGCAGCAGAATCACCCAAATCAAAATGAGACGACAGAGAAAGCCTGTATGATTGACCGTACATGGGTACACCCACCAACAATTTTTTCCTTGATGCTCCAAGACTGGTCAAGTATTCCATTGTGAAATTCTATTGAACATAAACGAAAAATATTACATTTTTCTCAAAAAATGGAAGATAAGGGTGGCGACTTGACCGGGAAATGACCGGGAATATGATTAAAAACCGGGAATTTTATTGACTAAACCTAGACAGTTACAAATTTTACCATAAAAATATGAGAAATGACCACTTTCTTTCTATGAATTGAAAAGATATCTCATCATTTGATTTGGAGAATGTAACGTTCCTCTAGCCTGATTCTGAACATTTTCAAATATATCTATATACATTATGAGAGCAAGAATTTTAATTTTTTCCATTATAAAATTTCAATTTTTTCAACAACAAAAAATTATTTTTTCATTTTTCATTTGCTTTCTCCTCATTCATTTGACTTGAGACAGGGGAGTAAAATACTTCAAGTATTCGAATTGAGAAAATTCAGAAAATTACTCTTCCAATTTGAAATTCGTCAAAATTTGAAAGTCCCCTCTTCATAATTTTAAATGAAGAAAGTACCTCAAACAGTTTTTAGAGTAGGATGAGAAGTATTTCGAAAGAGAAATATTTCTAAATTAGAATAGAAAACTTGTTTACATTGTTCATTGCGAATTCATCCTGTTTTAGTTAAAAAATCAACTAATTGGTTGAAAATTAAATTCTCTTTTTGGAAATTCATGGTTGAAAATTCACCTTTTTCGCATAAAATTCAACTATTTGGATGAATATTTGTCTTTATGGATTGATTAATTAGTTCGTTGAAAATTCAAATATTTTCTGAAAAATTGATTTTTGGTGTAAAATTATATTTTTCTCCGAAAGTTACTTTTCTTGTTTGAATTGAAAATTCAATTATTTCGCTGAAAACTCTTACATTTTGTTGAAAAAATGGATTTTTTTAGTATGAAATTATCTTTTTCTTCGAAAGTTACTTTTCTTGTTGTCAAGTTCTTTTTCGCGGTTAACAATCCAAGTTAAACATATTGAATATTTTAATAGTTGAATATTTTTCATATCAGTCGAAAATTCTTCTGGTTGAAAACTCTTATGTTTGGTTCAAAATTAGTTTTTTAAGCCAAAAATGTTACTTTTCTATTTTTTGTTGAAAATGATCATCTCTATAGTTCAAAATTCAACCATTTTGTTGAAAAATTGTATTTTTTTGGTTAAAAATTGATTTTTGGTCGAAATTTCAACTATTATAGTAGAGGGTTCATCATTTCAGGTTAAAACTCGTCTTTCTGGTTGAAAATTCAACTGCTTCAGTTAAACATTTACAATTTTATTTGAAGATTCATCACTTTGTTTAAAAATCGGTTTGTTTGGAAGTTAGTTTTTTTTGTCATAAGTGATTATTTTCATCTAGAAATTTAACTTATTCCAATTTAAAATTCCATAATTGTAGTTGAAAATTCATTTTTTGGTTGAATTCAAAATTTGAGTATTAAAATTATGGTTGACAATAATTGATCTTTTTACTGAAAATTAATTCATCTGTTTGGAAATTTAACTCTTTCAAGTTGATGATTCTTTGTTTTAGTTAAAAAATCATGTTTGGTATGAAATTGGGTTTTCAAACTCAAAATGTTACTGTTCCATTTTCGGTTGAAAGCAATTATTTTTTCTGTTCAAAATTAAATTATTTTGTTAGAACATTGTATTTTTTGGTTCAAAATTGAAATGCTCTTGTTGAATATTTATCATTTTAGTTGGAAATTCATCCTCTTAGTTTGCAATTTAAACTGTTCATAATTCTATTGGAAAATTCATCGCTTTCGTTGAAAAATGAGCTATTTTGTTATAAATCCATTTTCTTTATCGCAAATTGATTTTTTCAATCGTAAGTTTAACTGTTCCAACTTTTGTAGGAAAATGATATTTTTTCGTGGAAAATTTGAGTATTTTTTTCAAAATTAATTTTTTTTGTAATTCTTGATCTGTTTTGTTAAAGGATGTTTAGAATGAAGGTCACGAATTGAAATAAATATTTGCGTTTTGCGACAAATATGAATATGTTACTTTTAACTGATCGGAAAAATTGAAAAAATTGACCGGGCAAAACTGGGAATTTTAAATCGTCCGCCAACTCGCCACCCTGAAGATGGATCAGTTATAATTTACGTACCACATTGTAGTAAGAATTAGTATCATCAACTTCTGAGTAAAGTGGTGCTAAATGGTCAGTTGTAGATTCCCAAGCTCCATGGTAATCATAGGACATGACGGACATGAATTCAACTATTTTTGAAATTTCATCAACTTCGTAGGCTTTGTCGATAACTTCCTTGTATCCGGATAGTGCTACAGATAAGCTCAATGGGGGTTCTTGCTCATCAAACCGATAACGTAACTCTTTCAGGAGCTTGGTAAAATTTGGTTTATCAGAGTTAGGTCCTTTTTTACAATCGCTCTGCCAACATGAAGGATAATTCCATTCGAGAGAAAGTCCATTAAAATTATGCTTTCTCAAGAAATTGACTGTTGAAGCCACGAATTTCCGTCGAGAAGATGCACTGCTTACTAAACGAGAGTACTTATCTCCGGAACTATCAGTCCAACCACCCAAAGCTAATAGCACTGACGGCCCTTTTACTGAAGTTATGCGCTGATATAGATCTGAAATTTAAAAAAAAAAATCAAAATTAGTGTGTTGAGAAAATTTGATGAAAAATTATTGGCCTTCTTCTTATACAAGTCCCATGAAAAATCAAGGTTAATCGAATGAATGTCAAATCGCACTAACTGTTTTCTATATCTGCCCAAGGATCAAACGAATGAATCATGAGCGTGTCAGGGTTGAGGCCAGCATAGGCGTATATGATGTGCGTACATAAACGCGTGTCTAAATGCTCAGGCACAAATTTTCCTTCTCCTTTTCTGTAAAGTGCCCACGATGTAACGTAACAGACTACTTTTGTATCATCTTGTTTTAATTCAAGTTGTTCCAATTGCTGCTTCTCACGTAGTTCCTCCAACTTTGCAACAGATGTAGCTCGATTAGTGTGCCCTGGGTCACATATTTCAGGTCTTGCTTGAACGCATTTTCCATTCTCAGAATCGTAGAATCTACCAAACCCGCAGGTACCATGGTACTTGAAACCTAAAAAAAGAAACTTTTGCTATTATTCTTTACCGTCAAAAGTATTATTCAAGTTGTGATAGAAAATCTGATGAAAATTATACCTTTGATGCAGGATATGTATCCTGAGCAGTTGTCAGGATCACTCATTAATCCTGCTTTCAAACACTTTTCTGTTGGCATATCATAGTTGCTTAGACCCTTAACAGCTGAATTTAGAATTGGCCAAGGGTTGCCACAAATTCCCTGCAATTTTCAATTTCTCTGATTATGGCTTCCACATTGAATTTTTAAAATATATTGACTCAATTACGTAAATGGTGCATACCTGGAAATCATCGAGATCCAAAGAGTGTAATGACACACCACCTAATCCAACAAATCTAACATACGCTGATTTAATTTTTGCTGAGATTGGGTCATCATATCCGATCCACTGATCTCCTCGTTTTATATATGACCCTTCTTCATCCCTTCCTGACATCCACATATTTCCCATGTTCTCACATATCTAAAAATGATGTTTTAATCAAGAAAATCTTATGCGTATAGGGTAATTAAACTATCTTGGTTACTCTGTACCTCATAATAAGCAAGTGTTCCACGATGATTCGTATAAGTTCCTCCATATCCTAGGCCAGCTACAGGAGAACCAGCCTCTGTAGAGTTGCTGAATTTCAAAGTAAATGATTTTCCGAAAAGTGGGATGCCCAAAATTATTTTCCGAGGATCAACGCCTTTAATAATCCACTGGTTAACAAAAGTAGACACGAAGCTGAGAGGAGCTGGATGATGAGCAACTGCTGCATTTTCTGTGCTTCTCCAGGCTCTCAAGAATATCAAGTCCGTCAGTGAGGCAATTTCAGGATCAGCTTCATCTGCTGGTCTCGTCGCAAGTGCCAAAATATATCCTCCGTTCTTGAGAGGTTTGTAGAGTTTCCGTAAGAGCATTCTAAGTTCTTCATTTGATCTGTTTTCCCAGTCGATTTCAACTCCATCAAAATCGTGTTCCTTGAGGAAGTTCAGAACTGAATCAACAAATTTTTTAGTACGATCGAAGCCAGCAAACAATCCTTCGTAGAGTCTTCCGTTATCGGGCGAGGTAATGGAGATTAGAACACGTAAACCGGGATCTCTTCTTCGAAGGCCGATAGCTGTTTTATATCCTCCTGAGAAGTTTCGTTATGTAACTATGTGATATTAATATTGAAAAAATGTAATTCTTTTTTATATGAATTGATCCGAACCTTTGATCTCGTCATGATCAGGGTCCCGTACTGCCACCGTTAATTCGTGAGGATCTGAAATTGTCAGGGTGAATATGTAATATAAATCACAGTCATTGTCTTGGGAGTTTCTTAAATCTCGTTATTCCAGGTCTTTTGCTCAATTTTTTTAAAGTATAATCATTGTGGGAAAAATTGAGGAAACCAAAATTCGATATTCATAAAATTAATGCTGACCTATGACTGCTGAGTTGTATACTAAATGAGTACATCGCCGTATTGGTATAGCTTGAGGCAATAAAGAAAATGGGTCCATTCTGTAGGCTGCTCCTGCTTCAAAATGACAGACAACTTTATATTCGTTTTCCATCTTACGAACTGCAGGTGTTGATAATTGTTCAAGCCAAATCGATTCATGGTCGAAACTAGATTCAAAATTGGGCTCTACTCGATGTTCTACTGCATCTCTTAATGGCATTCTTCCGTCACTAAGAAGGACTTAGTTTGTTAGACTTGCAGCTCAATTAAAAAGTTTAAATTACAGTTTGGATAATCATTAAAATTTGTCAGTCGGTGACATATTTTATTAATGGAATAGGATGAAATATAGCTTACCCCTTTCGTTCGATATTCAACGCTCCCCATTTCGTATCTTGGATTCCAGTCATATCTGGAATAGCTTCCACAGCATCCCTGAGTGGCAAAGATATAGATCCATATTCCGAGTCGTCAGATTGTTGCCCAGTTTGTTCTTTTATCTCGGACTTCACTTGTTGTGGAAGACTTTCCACCGAATCTCGTTGAAAATTCAAGTTGTTTTGTTGTAAATTTTTTTGCTGCACTGGGTTTAGTTCTAGGTGCGGAAGGTGATATGGAGTCACTAAGGACCATGTAGCTAGACCCGTTAGGGTCAAAGTGACCCACCCCATGACTAGAAAAAATATACATTAGTTAACAATGATCTTTTTCATAATTTTGCCTTGAACAATGTTATTAATACATTTTCTAGCATAATTTTAGGCTCAACCTCAGAATTTTGTATCAATTAATACTTAGTAAGAGCATCAATACGTACGCTATTTTAATCAGTTTACGTTTTGATAATCGATCAAAAAAATTAATTTAGACTTGGCGCTTCAAGTTCTTTCAAAATCGGGATAAGCCTAAAGTTATTTCGCCATTACACATTCACCTCAAAATCACTGAATTTGAATTAACGAAAAGAAATTCATGCAAACTATGTCAAAAAGAAGCAAGAGCTTCGTATTAACCTATTGATTCTAAACACAATAAACAGTAATGTTAGCATTGACAAATTTTTAACGGGTTTATTGCGATCGTGTCTTGCATTCAAGATATTTTGCATATTAGAAGTTAAAACTGACTGTGCAATTAAAATTTTGAACTACAATATTATAAAATGTTACTTAATTTTGTGTGGCATGTAAATAAATTTTCTGAAAAAAATCACCAGGATTATCTGTTTTTAGCAACATTTATTATTCAGAATGTTATTGAGTCACATTAAACATTATAACTTTTTAATTATTATACAATTAAATGAGTTTAAAGGATAATAATGATGGATTCAAAACTCATTATAATAGGATAGAAAAGAAAGAAAAAACAGGTAAAATCATTATGAAGATTTACCTCCGCGAATAATAATCCTAACAAGATGCTTATACCGATGAGTGAAGAGCACTGATACTATCCTACCTCTGGGACCCCTGCCTCGCGGGGAGGGTGAACGACAAATGTGGTATTCTGAACGCGTATAGGGCCCATTTATACTCATGGGACCCCGCGACCCGCGTCGAAATCTTGGACGTTCCTTGTCTCGGCTACAACTCGTCCTTTCCTTCGTCGACGCGATCCCTTCCACTTGCAACCCTACACCTAGAGTGGCTCGTGCCAACGATATAATTCACATGTGTTAGCGTTTTTCCCAACAACAAACTTAAAACTAGATTCTGGAGGATTTAAAGAATGGTGTTATTTTATACAGGGTGGCGACTTGACCGGGAAGACGGGAAATGACCGGGAATTTTATCGACGGGGAAAAAACCGGGAAATGACCGGAAATTTATTCGAAAACCGGGAATCTATTTGACTCAAGCTAGACTATTAAAAATTCTACCGAGAAAATACGAAAATGTCAGCTTTCTTTTTATGAATAAAAAAGATATCTTATCATTCGATTTAAAGAATGTAACGTTCCTTTAATCTGATTATCAAAATATTGAAATATATCCATACGCCATAAAAGGGAGAATTTTTTTCCATTTCAAAAAATTTTTTTTGTAAATTTGTTGCTCTGTGAAATTTATTAGCTGCCTCAATTTTGATAATCGAATTGATGATGGCCCAAACCTACAAAAAGAATTATTATCCTAATTTTTTGAGAAAACAAATGTATTTATCATGTTTTATCTGCTTTCCTCATTTATCTGACTTGGAAGAGGGGATTTTAGAAAATAACTATAGTTTTCATTTTAGGGCAGGGAGTTCCAGTGAAGAAGTAAAATTTCACTTGGAACAAGGAATTTTGAACATGGGACGGAAACTTTTCAAAGTAATTATAATTCAGATTTAGAAGAGAGAAATTAAAAAAAATCGGTTTTCCAATTAAAAATTCGTCATGATTTGAAAGTCCCCTCTTTTTAATTTTTTTAAGAAAATACTTCAAGCAGTTTTCAGAATAGAAGTAGTATTCCGAAGGGGAAATATTTCTGAATTACGATAGAAAGCTCGTTTACATTGTTCATTGCAAATTCATCCTTTTTGAGTAAAAAAATCCACTACTCATTTGGAATTTAAACATGTTTGTTGAAAATCAAATTATTTTGTTAAAGTTGCATTATTTCGATTCAAAATTCACCTCTGATTGAAATTGTAACTACTTTTTTAAAAATCAATTAAACTTTTTTTGGTGAAAATTCAAGTATTTAGTTCGAACATTGATTTTTGAATTTGAAAATTAAACTACTTCTTGGAGAATTCATGCACTTCGTGGAAAATTTGCCTTTTTTGTAGAAAATTAATCTTTATGGTCAAAAAATTCATCTTTCTGCTCAAAATACATCTATTTCCGCTGAAGATTCATCAGTTTGGTTAAAAAATCAATTACTTCAACTGAAAACTTAACTGTTTCATTTTTAGTAGGAAATTGGTCTTTTCTAGTTCAAAATTCGACATTTCGGTGAAAATTTGTCTTCTTAAAGTGGAAATTCAATTATTTCGTTGAAACTTTACAGATTTTGTCGAAAAGTCGATTTTTTGGTAAAAATGATCTTTTCCTTCGGAAGTTAATATTCTTCTTCAAAAATTCTTCTTTACGGTTAACAATTCGAGTTATACAATCAAACATTTTTCATTTTGGTCGAACATTTATCTAGTTGAAAACTCTTATGTTTGGTTTGAAAATAGTTTTTTGAGACAAAAATGTCACTATACCATTTTTTTCGGAAATTTTTATTCTTATGGTTCAAATTTCAACCATTCTATTGAACGATTGTATTTTTTGGTAGGAAATTAATCTTCTGTCAAGAATTGAACTATTCTCGTTAAATGTTCATCATTTCAGTTAAAAATAAATTCGTCTTTCTGGTTTATAATTCAACTACTTCAGTTGTACATTTACAATTTCATTAGATTCTTCATCATTTCATGCATAAATGTAATAATTTGTTTGACAGTTAGTTTTTTTTGTTTGTTGAAAGATATATTTTTTTAAAGTTTGTTTTTTTGTTAGAAGTAATTTTTTTTCAACTGAAAATTCAACTTTTTCCGATTGAAAATTCCATAGTTTCAGTTTAAAAAATATTTTTTTGGTTAAACATCTACTTTTTTCAATTTTAAATTTGAGTAATCAAATTTTTGTTAACAATTTATCTTTTTCAGTAAAAGTTAATTAATCTGTTTGAAAACTCAACTTCTTCAGTTAAAGATTCTTCTTTTTAGTATAAAAAACTTATGCTTGGTATAAAATTGGTTTTCTAAGCTAAAAATGTTACTGTTCCATTTCTGGTTGAAATTAATTATTTTTTTGTCTCTGAAATTCGACTATCTTGTTAAAACATTATATTTTTTCTTAGAAAATGATTCTTTCTATTTTCAAATTGTTATTGTGGTTTGAATCTTCACCTTCATGGTTAGAAATTGAAGTGCTCCAGTTAAATATTTATCCTTTTAGATGTATATTATGTATATATATATTATATATTAGATGGTTGAAGATTCATAGTCTCATTTGAAAATTCATCACATTGTTTGAAAAATGCACTACTTTTTTGGAAATCTGTTGTTTTTCTTTGTTATCGTAAATTAATATTTTTAATTGGTAGTTAAACTGTTCCAATTTAAAAACAAAAAGATATTTCTTTGTTAAAAAATAGAGTATTCTTTTCAAGATTTGATTTATTTTGCAATGTTTGATCTGTTGTGTTAAAGGATGTTTAGAATGAACATCGTGAGTAAAAATAAATGTTTGCGTTTTGCGACAAATATAGATAATGTTACTTCTAGTTGACCGGTAAAATTGAAAAACTTGACCGTGAAAAACCGGGAATTTGAAATCGTCTGCCGAATCAATACCCTGATATATTACAATAATTATTATCTATTATTCAACAAAAAGGGAATCTTTTAGTAGGTTTGTTTTTGCGCCTGAAAATATCTTGCTATTCTGAAATATTATCATTTTCACAATGTTTTATTCAGTTTAAAAAGTAAGCTTCCAAAAATGGCTGAAATGTGGAATTTTTTCTGTTTTCTTAATATATATTATGGAGGAATGATATTGTCGCTGTTATTAAAACAGTCATTAAATAAGGGTAGTTCCTTTTTATCTTTTGCACCGCATGACCATGTCTGTACAGCCCAGCCTTTGTTCGATTTTATTGAAATTTCTTCCGGATGCTTGAAGCTATTCGTCGATTTTCAACCATGTTTCGTAAATTAGAAGTTGTTTTGATGCGAACAAGCACACAAGAGCTTTTCTTACCATAAAAAAGTTGAATTTACATTTTGTTTTTCTTGCAGATACTCTGGCTTCCTATCATAGCTGAAACTACCCTTGATAGCCATAATCAAGTCTTATAACTTCACGTTCAAACTAGCACTTTTTCGCCAGAAGTTTAGAATCGATCGCTTACTTTTATAGACTTCCTGCTCATTTTCGTTTTTCATGTGAAGAGAGTAAGGATTCATAGCACGTCCAAGTCGCGTCGATCGACGAAGGTCTTCCTCTTATCAAGAACCACAAGCATCTTTGTCAAATATGAGCCTCTGCATTATAAGCAAGCAGTGATTGCAGTCGAATGAGTTTGAAGAAGGTCGCCGCGATACCGACAGCTACAAAATTTTAGACAAATTCAAATATTAGTTTATCGCAGTATATTTGAATGAATGTTGCATTCAATCATAGAATACTTGGTGATAATAGAATTTGTTCTCATTATTTTAGTACATATGCTAAAATAACAATAATCTGTTCACACTTATATTATACAAGGGGAGGCCTCTAGAACAATAATAAAAATAGTCGCCTTGTTGCATGTGAATACCAAATTTTGAATAGGAAGTTCAAGTTTCGTACAGTTAAGAACTGGTGGCTTGTTTCTTTTTTAAATTCCGATTTGATAAGATCTGGTTTTTGCTTTAATAAGTTCAATCGTCATCGTCTTGTAGGCACTTCTCATTATAGAAAAAGGTCATTGGCTCCAAATGTTACCGTATGGTTTGCGAGGATCAAGCAAACCTGTTAATGGAATTACTAATTCCTCCCACCACTTTAAACTATCTCTACAACGAGTGACAGGTTACAGAATCGAGACAGGTGATACACGAATTAATTATTTGGAACTAATTGGACCCTGCCGAGACGCATAGATCACAGTTTTTCTGCAAGATATTAAATTATTTCAGAGAAAATATGTTTAAGGACGTATCTTTCTTCAGGATCAAATTTCAATATTTAGTGCAAGATAATTTTTTTGAAGTATGTTAACTAGTCGAATTTTTGGCGATCCTAAATTTTGAAGTTGAAACGAGATCAAGGGGTGAACCGAGTAACTGTCAAAACTGCATACCACTCTAACCTCAAAATCTCAACTTTGACATGATTTTTTCGGCTATCGTGGTATAAAGTACTGTTTGATACGTGTGTGAGAGGTGGTTTTTAGCGATTGAGACTTTTTTCACTCGTTTCGCTCGTGCAAAAACCGTCTCATTCGCTGAATAAACACCTCTCACACATATATCAAAACGTACTATTTCAACGGCCTGAATAATCAACTTTTTGAATTGTGTTCGAAAATATTTCTATCGGCATGTTGATCAACCTATGTTTGGTGAAATTTATGTCGTTTTTAATACTTCAAAATACACTCATCGTATAGTATTTAATGGATGTAAGTGCCGTTAGACACTATGAGGTAAAATTCAACTAAGGTTCTCAACCGAATTCTTATAATTTTTGTGTATATTTGTGATCAAAATGAAAAGGTTTTTTTTAAAGGAATTATTAAGAAATATGAAGATGTATTTTAAAATGTTTTTAATATATATAATGTATAATATAGAACTAAAAATAAATTCCATATTAGAAGATCGCAAATTCCTTATATTCTAATTATTTTGAAGCATTACACGAAAATACACTCAATTCCATCAGTCTATAAACTAAACGTCGTATATAATTGCTATATCTTTCACATTAGTTTATCACTGAAAAGATTGTCCTGTCTGTTTCAATTTTAGTACCGTAATATGTACATGTCATGTGCAAAATCACATCTATTGTAAAATGTTCTTGACATAATTGTATTTATCATTTGCATGCGATAAAGTTTATGGTAGGAATTTGGTATGCATTATGCAAATCCATTAATCCAATAATTTCAGTATCTATTTATTATTTTTATCACATCTATTTCCAATCAGACAGGTTTTACACTTCCATTTACAGAATCTCTGAGCGTTGAAATATGTTGTTTTTTAGATAAAATTAAACGACAAATATTTTTCCGATGAGAAAAAAAATTTTCGCGAAATTACGAGTATTAGAATTTTCACGCCTATTTGGAAAAAATTGAGTTAAAAAAGTGGACGAGATACGTCTACAAAGGAAAGGTTATGTAGCCTAAGAATTAAATTAAAATTAAATTAGGTAGGTTAAAATTTGATATTATCCCCTTCCCGCCCCTCACTCCCAGCAAATCCACATCCCTTCTTAAGCGACCCGTATTTTTCCTATATGAGAAAAAAAAATGTCCAGAAAATTACGAGTATTTAGGTTTAGGCGTCTATTTAAAAAAAGATAGAAAAATATGCGACATGCGACTACCAAAAATTGTTTCGTAACCCATTTTCAAAGGTTGTAACTTCTTCCGTACTTTACTCTCTCATCACCTTCATTTCCCCTTATTTCTCTGCCCCTCACTTCCCTACTCTTTTTTTATTGGACAGATGGACTTCCGATCTAATCAAAAAGGCTTTCATAAGGCCCGAGACTTTAAAAACCTCAAAATACAGAAAAATGTCTGCAAAACTACCTTTTTCATTTTTTACAATATTTACAAAGTTCCTCTTTTTTACGTGTTTTGCGGATGACCCCCGGTGGTTTCAAGCCAAATAGAAAAGAATGTTGGTTCGACTTTCGAGAACCGGTCAAATCCGAGTTATTCGAAACTTCGTATACCTATGTATTTTGACGTGCTGATCACAAATATGATAGTGGAAACATCCAAAATTTCATTTTCAAGGTAAAAACCTTAAAAACCTATAGAAATATCATCAGGGTGACGACTTGATCGGGAAAGACCGGGAAATGACCGGGAATTTTATTGACCGGGAAAAATCCGGGAAATGGCCAGGAATCAAATTAAAAGACCGGGAATGTACTTGACTCAACCTAGACTATTGAAAATTCTACTGAAAAAAATACGAGAAATGATCGCTTTCTTTTCATGAATCAAAAAGAGTTCTTATCACTTGATTTAAAGAATATAAATTCCCTTTCATCTGATTCTCAAAATATTTAAATATATCTGTACTACATGAGGAGAAGAATTTTTTTTCATTATAAGAAAAACGTTGTGCAAATTTGTTGCTCTGTGAGATTTGTTGAGCTGACTCAAATTTGATAATCGAATTGATGATAGCCCAAACATACGAAAAGAATCATTATCAAAATTTTTTCAAAAAAATGTATTTATCACCTTCTATTTGCTTTTTCTCATATATCTGACTTGGGAGAGGGAATTTAAGAAAATAATGATCGTTTTTATTTTAGGTCAGGGAGTTTCAGTGAAGAAGAATAATTTCACTTGGAACAAGGAAGTTTTCACAAGGAGCGGGAACTTTTTAACCTGATTATAATTCGTTCCTCCAATCGTTCCTAAAATCGTTCCTTCAATTCAAAATGCGTCACAATTTAAAAGCCTCCTCTTCTTAATTTTTAATAAAGAGAGAACTATTTCGATTCAAAATCCATCTCTGGTTGAAATTGTAACTACTTTGTTAAAAATAAATCCATCTTTTTTTGGTGAAAATTCGAGTATTTAGTTGAACATCGATTTTTGAATTCAAAAATTAAAATATTTCTTTGAGAATTTATGTTCATCTATTTCCATTGAAGATTCGTCATTATACCAGGAAATTCATCAGTTTAGTTGAAAATCAATTTTTCCAACTGAAAATTAATTGTTTCTTTTTTAGTGGAAAATTGATCTTTTCTAGTCAAAAATTCAACAATTCGATGAAAATTTGTCTTCTTGAATCAGAAATTCAATTATTTCGTTGAAAGTCCGCATATTTTGTTGAAAAATCGATGTTGGTAGAAAATGATCTTTTTCTTTGGAAGTTAATGTTCTTCTTCCGAAATTCTTCTTTACGATCAACAAACCAAGTAATGCAGTTTAACTTTTTCTATCTCAGTCGAACATTCATCTGGTTGGAAAATCTCATGTTTGTTTACAATCAATTTTTTAAGCCAAAAATATCAATATTCCATTTTGGTTTGAAAATGTTTATTCTCCTCGTTCAAATTTCAACCATTTTCTTGAAAAATTGTATTTTTTGTTTGAAAATCAATTTTTTATCCTACAATTCAGTTTAGAATTCGTCTTTCGGGTTTGCAATTCAACTACTTCAGTTAAACATTCACAATTTCATTTCATTCTTCATCATTTTGTGTGAAATTATGATGATTTTTTTGAAGTTAGGATTTTTTTGTATAAGTAATTTTTTTAACTGAAAATTTAACTTATTCCAATTGAAAATCCTATAGTTTTAATAAACAATTTATTTATTTAGTTAAACATCCATTTTTTCAATTTGAAATTTCAGTATTTTTTAATTAATATCAGTTTTAATATCAATATCTAATGTCAATATTAGTATTAATTTATCTGTTTGAAAACCCAACTTCTTCTGTTGAAGATTTTTTGTTCTAGTATACAAATTTTATGCTTGGTTTGAAATTGGTTTTTCAAACTAAAAATTTTACTGTTGTTTTTGAAAATTAATCTTCTTATGTATTTGAATATCCTCCTTCATGGTTGAAAATTGGAGTGCTTTGTCGGGAATCTGTTTTTTTTATGTCGTAAATTGATTTTTTTTTAATCGTAAGTTTAACTGTTCCAACTTTTGTAAAAAAAAAGATATTTTTTGTTGGAAATTTGAGTATTCTTTTACAACTTGATTTATTTTGCAACGTTTGATCTGTTGTGTTGAAGGATGTTTAGAATGAACGTCATGAAGAACCGGGAAATGACCAGGAATTTGAATTCGTCCGCTGAATCGCCACCCTTGTCATGTTTTTCGGTTTATTTTAGTCATTAATAAAAATAGAAAGCTTTAAATAAAAGTTGTAGATCTTTTCAAAATAAACATTCGTATGTAATATATAGTTCTTCCAAAAGAACATAACTTTACATTTTTACATTAAATTTTGCATCTTCATCGTCTATTTCCTTGAAAACTATTAGATGTAGGATATATTAACATATTCGACATGAAAAGTGTGTTTCTGAAAGATCTGCAACTTTTATTCTAAACTTTTTTGTAAATGTTCATTATTTACTGAATAAACGGAAAAACATGGAATTTGTATAGTCTTCCGGGGCTTTGACCTTGGAAATAAAATTTGCGGGTATTTTCACTATCATCTTCGTCATCAAATCAAAATACAAAGGTATGCGAAGTTTCGAATTAATCGGAGGTGAACGTTTTTTTTAAGTTTATCCAAAAACCTTACTTCGCATCCTCCAGAAAAACGATTTTCTCATTTTTATTAATGAAAAAACTCATTTTTCTTCGAAAACGACGCAAAATATAAACAGCGGTTTGGAGTTCTAAATTAGCACATACCCTAAAATCTATAAAAATATACCATTACCAGATGTTTACCTTGTGTGTTTAAACAAACTTTTATGAGCAAACAGGAAAAGTGAATAAAAATTGGCTGAAATAGCATTTAGTTTGCTGAACTTCAAAATATAAGTTAGTTCAAGAATATGTCCCGCAAGATTATTGGGGTTCTGAGATTGAGGGTAAAAAAATGGTATTTCATCGGAACAATTAGAGAAACATCAGTTTTAACGATAAAAAAGCTCTCTTTCTCTGAAAAACGATGCAAAGTGTAAATAGGAATTCATAGTTGAAAAATGTGTCCTTTTTAGGAAATCCATAAAATTATGCCCTTACTAGATGATTATTAAAACATTTTCCAGAAAAAGTAGAAAAATTCGTGAAAATCGACTATAATAGCATTTAGTTCAACGAAATTCCACATTTTATTGAAGCATTTTTGGTCGATTTTCTACTATTTTCATTGAAAAATTGGTAAAATTAAACTGGAAGCCCAAATAAAGCCCTCCCAGCTGATGCTCTTTTTATGAAAATTCGATTATATATAAACGAGGAGGCAAAGGGTAGTAAGAGATGGGTGAAGTGAGCGTAGCGCTTTTCAGCAATGACGCACACACAAAGGGAACCGATAGAACACGCGCGTGCATGTCTCTCATTTGTTTTTAAATACGCGTGGAAGAATTTATCTTTATTAATTAGTCCTCATGGTTAAAAGAGGGTAATACTTCATAATAAAAAAATATACATTCTTAGAAAAAAACACTTAATTATTATCATATATGTATTCGTACCAACATCTGATAAGGTATAATTCCAAAGATTTCCCTGAGGTCAAATTTGGTGCAAAAAAGTCGCAACATTGCAAAAATATTATTGTTCTTTATATTTTAAAATAATATGGAGAGTGCAGTCAATATTTGTAATTTGACGATTTTCTTTCGCACCAAGTTTGACCGATGGTAATCTCACCTCGCGCTCCGCGCTCGGTTATGAATTTACCTCTCGCTACGCGCTCGGCCTTTTTCCTTCCCTACAGTTATATGTAAAGCCTTTGAAACTTAAAAGCAAAATGTCGAATACTTTAATTTGATGAGTGTGAATTCTTTTTTTTTTTGGTTCTCCGGCTTTAACGAATACATTCTCATCGCGTGTCTCGTGCTGCGCACTCGATCGAAATTTGCCCAAAACGATGAAGAAGTTTTGTTGCCTAATTTTTTTCACATGCTGTCTAGTTTTTATAGAAATTCAATTTTTTAATTTTTTTTACGATTCAAACCAAAATTACGTGTCCAATGGGAAAAATTATAACAAATTTACAGATATTTTTCGGATGAACAACTTTTCTCTAACGATCTTCTGTGTTAGCATTAGACATTTTTTCAAAAATTTTATTATTTCATTTTATTGATTATTTTTCCTGATTGAAATGAAAAATAAATATCCTGTTAAAGAACTTGATAACAAATACAAAGATATTTGCCTGGTAAAGAACTTGCGTCTATTTGATTTTTCCTAATCTTGTGTCAATTGTCCAAAAAATCATTTTTTTCAATTCTTTATATGCTTTTCTTATAAATGAAGCAAAAACTACTTATCCTATCAAAAAGTTAATGTTACCAAATTTGTAAATCTCTTCGGTGCACAATTTTAGTTCATTTATATTTTCCCGTACCTCACATAGTTTGGCCAAAAAGGAGTCTCTATTTTTCATTATTTTTTGTTCGACTAAAATTTGAATTTTTGATTTTTTGAGAAAACTCGAAAAGTTGTGAAGATAATCCCAGAGGGCTCTAAAAAAGAAAAATTTTTTTCCGTTTAACTTTTTTTCATATCTTGCGTTGTTTGGCTAAAAATTCTCATTTGCGTTTATATTCTCGAATTTTGAAAATGCCACAACTCTGACAATTTTGTTTTTATAAAAAAAAAAAAATCATAAGGATAAATTGTTTCAT
>WSXT02191018.1:0-35757 GCA_011762715.2 Neuroterus valhalla
TGGAAATAAGAAGTCGGAGAAAAAATACATGACAAGGTCAAATTTCGACTACGTCATAGACTACCATTTGCCCTTAACACGAGGCGCTTAGGTGAAATCAATAAATTTTTACTATCGTTTTTTTTGGCGACTTTTCCGCGATTCCTTACTCTCCTGCTCAGATGGGACTGTTACACGTATAATCATAAAAAAGTAGCAATGAACATCTGTTCAAAACTTCTTACGAAACCAAATGCCCAAGCCTCCATAGGTCCTGAAAAAAATTTCCTAATAATTCCAGATTTTTCCTGGAAAAGTTTGTCTTGATACGAAGCTGAATAAAAAGAAAGTATTGCATTTTTTCATAAATCATTACCTTTAATGTTTAACATAATACTTGAATAATTCATTTAAAATTCAGAAATTTGAAGGAGAAAAATCTACCCTCTGCGCGGGAACATTCTTATTACGCGCTTGGCGCGTGGCTTACTTCGCTCGCAAGTTTTTTTTTCATAGTGTGATCAGTGTGTCATTTCCCAGTCAAATAGACACTCCAATAATGGTATTGAAATGAGGTCTGCAGAAATCAATTCTGAATTTTACTTTTGTTTCCAGATGGAATCGTCGGCCCAGGAAATTCATAAAAACCTGATTAGTATCCTGGATTATCAAACGCACCATCGTCTGCGAGAAGCGCAGGGTCGTAAAAGAGCAGAAGACTTAAACGAGCGAGTACTTTGGTGGTCTCTTCAAGAGACTCTTGCTGTATTGATAATCAGTATTGGACAAGTATACGTCCTTAAGAATTTCTTCACAGATAGGAAGCCATCTCAAAATCTTTAAGAAGAATTTATACCAAATATGTAATTTCCTCGACTGCATTGAATCGTGTTTTTGTAAATTTTCTTCATCGTTCAAAAAAGTTTGTGGAAACAATCGCTGGGTAATTTGTGACTTACAAACGTTCTTCTCGCCTTTAGGTTTAAATTCTAAGTGTAATATGCCCACCAAAAAAGGACTTAAGGGCCTTGTTTATTTTGTGAGACGCGTGTCGTATGCGTCTATTTGGATGTTAGTTCATCGATAGATAGTGTGAATATTTTAATGCAGGTTTTTTGACAACTGGGGATTAAAAGGGAAAAAGTGTCAGCAATAATTTAGATTCGATTTTTATGCGCCGTAGATCCTCGAGTTGTATTCATGTTGAAAACAGTATAATAAGATCGATGATCATCACGGCATCATTTATGATGCTTCTTTTTTATACTGTGTGTTTAACCTAATAAAATATTTGTGATTTTTCGGAAATTCGAACTCTTGTAATATTTCTGTGACCCTCTTCATCGATAAGAGATCAAGAAATTTATTTTGTCCATGATTATGGTGATAATGCAGTAAGTACATTTCTATTGAAAAGCAGTTATTAAAAATTTGGCAGTACTGTTTTTTAGAATAATTGAGTATAGTAAAAAATAACATAGTATAGTAAAGTATAGTATAGTAAGTACAGTAAAAGTAACATATTCATATTTATCGCGAAACGCAAACATTTATTTCAATTCCGGACCTTCATTTTAAACATCCTTTAACAAAACAGATTAAGAATTGCAAAATGAATTAATTTTGAAAAAAATTCTCACATTTTGTAGCACTGACTAACTTAAATTCGCACTTATGCTATGAAATGGATTTATAACAAAATAGTTCATTTTTCAACCTAAGTGATGAATTTTCCAATAGAATTATGGAAAATTTCAATTGCAAACCAAGAGGAAGAATTTTCAACTAAAATGATAAATATTTAACTAGAGCACTTCAATTTTCAACGATGAGAGTGAATATTTGAACAAGGAGATTGATTGTCAAATAGAAAGATTAATTTTCTACCAAAAAATACAATGTTCTAACAAAATAATTGAATTTTGAACTGAAAAAATAATTTTTTTTCAACCGAAGATGGAACAGTAACGTTTTGAGTTTGAGAACCCAATTTTAAACCAGACATAAGAGTTTCTAACTGAAAAGAAGAATCATTAACTGAAAGAGTTGAATTTTCAAGCAGATAAATTAATTTTCGGTAAAAAAAATAAATTATTCTCAACCGAAATTTTAATACTCAAATTTTGAATTTAAAAAATCTAAAAAACTAACTTTCAGATAAATCGATTCTGAAGCAAAATGATGAATCTTCTAATAAAATTGTAAATGTTTAACTGAAGCAGTTGAATTTTAAATCAGAAAGACGAGTTTTTACCTGAAATGATGAATCGTCCAAAAATTAATTATTAACCAAAAAATACAATTTTTCAACACAATGGTTGAATTTCGAACTATAGTAATGATCATTTTTACCCAAAAAAAAGAAAAGTAACATTTGTGCCTTAAAAATAATTTTGAACCAAACATGATAGTTTTCGACCAGAAGGATTTTCGACTTATATGAAAAATATTCAACTGTTATTAACCGTAGAGAAGAACTTGCCAACAAGAAGAGCAACTTTCGAAGAAAAAGATACCAAAAAATCCACTTTTTCAACAAAATATGAGAGTTTTCAGTGAAATAATTGAATTTTCAATTCATACAAGAAAAGTAACTTTCGGAGGAAAAGATAATTGAGCTGCCGGATCGAAGAAGGGCACATAAAATCATATCGTTGGGTATGTATGTATGTAGAACGTTAAAGTAGAAAAGATCATTTTCCACTGAGGATAAAACGGTTCGATTTCCAGTTAGAGAAATAAATTTTCAACCAAAATGATGCATTCTCAGGTGGAATGATGAATCTTTAACTGGAATAAATGTATTCAATGCGAAAAAGGTGAATTCTCAACCATAAAGATTAATTTTCTACAAAAGAAGCGACTTTACAACGCAGGAAATAAATTCCGGAAAAAAGTTTTATTTTCTAATTCAAAAATCAATGTTCAATTAAATACTTGAATCTTCACTAAGAACAGATGAATTGATTTTCAACAAAGTAGTCACATTTCCAATCAGAGGTGGATTTTTTATTAAAATAATGCACCTCCAACAAAAAAGTGTAATTTCCAACAAAATATTTTTATTTTCTACCAAGTAGTTGATTTTTTAACTAAAACAGGATGAATTCGCAATGAACAACGTGAACAAGTTTTCTATTATAATTTGGAAATATTTCTTATTCGAAATACTACTCATCCTACTCTAAAAACTGTTTGAGGTACTTTCTTCATTCGTAATTATGGAGAGAGGACTTTCAAATTTTGACGAATTTTAAATTGGAATAGCAATTTCCTGAATTTTCTCAATTCGAATACTTGAAGTATCTGACCTCACTGTCCAAAGTAAGATGAATAAGGGGAAAGCAAAATAAAAAATGATACTTTTTTTTGGAAAAAATTGAGAAAATGATTCGTCCTGTATGTTTGGGCTATCATAAATTCCATTATACAAACTTCGGTCAGCTAAATAAATCGCAGGAAGCAATAAATTTGGAAAAGGGTTTTATTATAATGGAAGAAAAAATTAAAATTCTTGCTCTCATAAAGTATATAGATGTTTAAAATTTTTCAGAATCAGAATAAAGGAACGTTACATTCTCAAAATTAGAAGATGAGATTTCTTTTCGATTCAAAGAAAGAAAGGGGTCATTCCTCGTATTTTTTCGGCAGAATTTTGAATAGTCTAGGTCGAGTAAAGAAAATTCCAGGTTTTTAATCAAATTCCCGGTTTTTCCCGGTCGAGTCGCCACCCTGGGTAACCACTATTAAGGAAATTTCTGAATTTTCTTGCATTATTTCGAAATTTTTCTTATTCACCATGCAGACTTTTGAATTCACTTCTAATTCTTAGGAATTTTTTTAGATTTTTATGTTCTGATTCTATGCACTCCCATTAATACGAATTAAATGGAATTTTTTGGAAATTCTTTAGAATTCATTTTGATTTTACTCGAATCCATTTTGAACATTTCGGAATATTTTCGAATTATTTGAATTTATTCCAAATTTAATCTTCATTTTTTATAATTTAGTCTGCATTTTCTTGATTGCTTAGAATTGTTTGGGATTCTTTTAAATTTCGTCGAACTCATCCAATACTACTCAATTCAATGGATTTTTTTTGCCTTTTTTTTCGTAATATACCCTACTTTTTCAAACTTACCTTGAATTCTTGGGCAGTTTATCAAACTCTTCATGAATTTCCAAACATTTTTTCACATACTCTAAACTTGATTAAAAAACTTTTTTTTATTAATCTTGAATGGTTTTCAATGCACTCTCATATTTCTTTGAATTTAGCCTCAATTTTTTAAATTTCATTGAATATTTCCTTAAACTCTTCTATATTCGCTCGCGAGCGAATCATTGCAATTTCAAATTCTGTTCAATTTTCCCTGAACATTTTTCACTCCCATTGTTTTCCAGTCAATAAAAATTTAGTCGTTTTCAAGATGAGTTCAATCATAAAACCCTAAAATCCTTTCAACTAATTTGAAATTCCTAAAAAAATCTTTAAATATATTAAAACCTTCAGAGGTCTTAAAATAATTAAACTAAACGCAACTAAATCCCTCGAAACCTCATCAACACGATTTAAATTCATATAAATTCTTTGGAAGTCTTCGAAATCTTCCACAATAATTTACAGTCTCTAGAAATTATTTGAAATACTTCAAAGTTCTTCAAGATTCCTCCGAATCTCATAAAATCACTCAAAATGATTACAAATCCTTTGAAGAAAACCCTGGAAGTTAGAAGCAGGAATAAGTTTTTTCAAATGTAGTAAATAGCGAAATTTCAAAATTATCCAAGAGCCAATCAGGTTGTTAACAACAATGAGGGCGACATTTAATAATAATAAAGCTATATATATATATATATATATATATAAAAAGATAATACATTAGCATTGACATTTTTTGGTAATAATTTTTACAACTTATGTGTTGAATATCACAGAAAAATGGATACTTCAACAATCTTTCTGGCGTTTTGAATAAGAAAATCATTTATTTATTAAAAAAAATGTTAAATGAACTTGGCCAAGACTAACTTTCATGCGACTCAGTGTTATTTGAAAAGTGTATTTTTATATTAAGCGAAGATGAAATGAAAAACTGAATATATCTTATAACAATAAAAAATAACCTATATTATACCCCAATTTTAAAAATACTTCTCAAAAGTAAGAGTTTGTATTCTAAATGAGGAATTACTCTTTGCAATTCAATAAAATAAATGTTTATTCAACAAATGGTTGAAAAATTATTTTAAAATTTCAAAGTGTGAAAAGTTATCGGATATTTGTTTTTTGCCTTTACATTTTTTTAATTCTTCCAATTGCTTTGGAAATATTTTCGTATCCTACTATATTTATTATATCTCTAGAAGATTTGTGAAATATTTACAAGAAATTCAACTGTCTTCTAAAAAATTTGTCATTTGGGATCGAAAATTCAACTGTTTTGGTTCATAATGCTTCTGTTTTAACTCAAAGTTGTTTGTTAGAAATTTGTTGGAAATTCATGATAACAGGTTAAAAATATAACTATTATGTTGAAAATTCATCGGTTTTGTTGCTAATTCTTTTCTTTTTCAATCTTTGTAGGTTGAAAATTTCACAGTTTTCTTAGTCATATTATTTTTACGAAAATTTAACCAAAATTTAAACTAAACTTACCTTAAAATGAGAATACTATATTTATTATGAAATTTCTAAAAATAGCGTACTCTCATGTGACTTGGCGTTATTTAGAAAGTGTATTTCTACCTTAGGCGGAGCAGAATTAAAAAACTAAATACATCTTATAACAATAATAAACAAATCCTAACTTATATGTCAATTTCGAGGAAACCTTCTATAGCAAGAGTTCCTCTTCTAAATGAGAAATTAATCTAAAAATAGACTCAAAGATTCAAATTACTCCTTGCATTTCAATAAAGTAAATGTTTTTTGTACAAATAATTGGAAAATTATCAAAACTTCATAAAAATATTATGGTTCCCATAGAAAGTTGGAGGATTCTTACTAACCAATTTCCAAGTTCGGAAATTTCGATGTAACGAATAATATGAAATTTATCGTATAGATATTTAAAAAACATTTTCACATGGAGTGAAAATCTCATTAAAAATCTAATCTATAAAATGTATCGAAAAATAAATTTTACGGAATTCACATAAAACATTCAAGTCGTCTAAAAAAATCGCAATTTTAGCCTAAAAATTTTACTGTCTTGGTTCAACAAAAACTGTTTCTGCAACTGTTTTTGGCTGAAGAATTGTACAAATTGATTGAAAATTTGTTGAAAATCTAATTTTACGGTGAAACATTAATCTGTTCAGTTGTCACTTTATTTTTTGGAATGTATTCCGATTGAAATTCTCCGAAAATGTTGTGATTTCTGAGAAGTCTTCATATGACATTCTCAAAAAGATTTTTGAATAAATCTCATGGGTATAATGAAAATAATAATTTATGAACAAAATTTGCATTCGACTACCGGAGGAGTCCATTTTCTATACCCTAAGTGTAAACAATTTTTTGAAATTATTTGTATAGGTACAAATATTCTGACAATACTATTTTCTAACTGAATTATAACCTTTCAGAAATTAGCTAATATGTTATCATTTCCGATAAGTCGTATCTTATACTGGACAAAAAAAACGGCGAATCCAGACTAAAATCGCTCGAAATAATCAATTTTCTTATCAGCCAACGGCTTGACAAACTTCGCTCATACACGTGCTGTTTACAATAGGTTTTGTTTATGAAACTAAACAGATTTTCATCTACAAAAATAGAGTACTTACAATTCCTCTTGAATAATTAGTCCTCAAGAGTATTTCCGGGGCACCTTCACCTATTTTTATTCACAATAATCACGAAATAAAGAGAAGAAACAATTCTTTTACGAAAAACAAAACCAAGGCGACGATAACACTCACCGTTGTTGGTTGATTCACTGAAGATCGATTTTAAAGATCGAGACTCAACACTCAAACACAAATCCATGGATACACGCACACTCAGACGCAGAGAGTGGAATGTATCGAATAAACGAAAAAAACTATCGATTTTCGAATGGCAATTTCAAACAGCTATGTTCACAAATTTGTTTTTTTTGGCAGAGAAAACTGAAATTCACAACTATTTTACGTAATTTAATTAGATTAATTACAAAATGAGTCGTTGTAGAACTTTTTTTGAGAAATTATCGTGTTTTAAACTTTTCTTCGGGACTGAATCGATATATTAGTCCTCGTCGTCGATCCCATCTGCACATAACCTAAAAGGGATATAAGCCGGTATGGCCAGATATTATAATCAAATTTTCATTAAAAGATGAGTTTTTAATCAAGGAAATGAATTATCAACTAATCAGTAGAATTTCAAATAAATGGTCAAGTTTTCAACAAAATGGTCGAATTTTTCAACCGTGAATATCAAACATTAGGTAAATAGTTGTTGAACTTATATGAACTTATTTGAACCAAATACAGCAATCTGATTTTTAAATAAAAATAGACGATTTTTTCAGAAGCCAGTTGAATTTTCAACAAGATAAATGATTTTTTCCTATGATTGATTTCCACCGAAACAAGTGAATTTCTAGTCCAAACTGACGAATTGTTGGTCCAAAAAAACAAATTTTTCAACGAAACAGTCGACTTTTAAACCTATAATAATGATTTTTCAAGAAAAAAAATAGATTCATAACCAGAAAAGATGAATTTTTCATCGAAAAAGGGTTTTTAAACAAATCGTACAAATTTTTCATCGAAAACGGGTTTTTAAACAAATCGTACAAATTTTTTAAAAGAAAATATGACTTTTCACAAAATGGTTCATTTTTTAACTGAAAGGGATGAGTTATCAACAAATTTCACGATAAAACAGTGAACTCTTTCATCCGGAATAATACATTTTTAATATAGAAGGTGATTTCTAACCATGGAAGATACATTTCCAAGCAAATAGTTGGATTTTGTTACAGATATAAATTATAATTTCTAATTATCCCAGAAAGGTGAATTTTCAACAAATATAGTTGAATTTTGAAGTTTGATTTCCAATTATTCTAACAATTCAAATTAAACGAATATAGATGAATTTTTCAACATAACAGTTTACTTTTTAAGCAATAAACTCGCATGTTTTAGAAATAATATGACTTTTTCAACGGGATAGTTGAATTTTCAACGATAAAGTTAATTTTCAATTAAGGAACATGAATTATTATCAACCAATTAGTTCCATTTCTAAACAAATTGTGAATATAAATATTTTTTCCATAAAAAGACGAATTTCTCAGAAGAAAGTTGATTTTTTACAAAAGATCCTTCTTTTCCTCAATACTAATTCTTACCGAAACAGGAATAAATTAACGGTCTTAAAGGACAAATTTTCTATCCAAAATTTGTCCAAAAAAGAAAATATTCAACAGAACAGTCTTCTTCTAAACTGAAAGTGAGGAATTTTTGAGAAAATTTGATTTGAAACTATAGAAGATTAATCTTTTTCCATGATAAATCCGTTTTTTGATGAAAAAGGACAAATGTTTTATCCAAAAAGACGAATTATCAACAGAACAGTTGCATTTTTGACAAATAAAAAAGATGATTTTTTTATAGAATGGTTGATTTTTCAACTCAAGGAGATGAAAATAATGACATTTATTATTGGAAAAATTTATCAAAAAATGCATCTCTTTTATATTTTCTCTTTTTTTTTACGTTTTTCATTTTTATACTTTTTTTTTAATTTCAATAGGTATATTCGAAGGTGCTTGTCCCAATTTGGTCGTTAGATTCTTGGTTAAAAAAAAATTAATTTCCAGGAGTTGCAGTTATTAAAAGAGGTGAGTCAACAGTGAACTTTTCTATCCGGAATGATACATTTTTAGCGAACATTTTTCTACTAAGGAAGATAAATTTTCAACAAAATAGTTGAATTGTACACTTGAATTTTCAATCAAGAATCAGTGGACTTTTAAACCGGAAACGATAAACTTCCAATAGAAAAGAATATTTCCAACCAAATAGTTAAATTTTTAACAAATTAATGATGATTTTTGATAAAAAATATTTTTTTCAAGACAATTCATAATCATTAATGGAAATAGACAAAAATAGCGATTCTGAATAAATAGACTTATCACAGAAAAAAGCTGTGGATAAGAATTCCTTGGGAACATTAACCTCTTATGAATTCATTCGAGAGCTTTGAAATAGATATAAACGAATGAATTCATTGAAATTCACTCAAGTCCTATATATTTATAAAATTCGCTTAAAATTGATAAAATCTCCTAGAATCTTTAAACACTTACAGGTTTTATGAAATCCCTTATATCTTGTGGAATTTTTTGAAATCTTGAAAAGTTTTTTGATGTGTATTAGATTTCTTCACTATTTTTGAAAATTTTCAAAAATTTGTTATTTCCTTTGTGTCTCTTGAAATTCCCCTAAAGTTCTCTCGCAATTCGTCAATGTCGCTGAAAATCTTTTATTGTAGATCAAATTTGAATGATGCCAAAGGTTATGAGAAGCGCAATTCTAATTGGGAGAAGTGAATGTTGCAAAAGAATTCTAATTATGTTGAATAGAGATTTGAAAAAAAATCTCTTCTTCTACATCAGCATTGGAGTTATTTTCCAAAATTCAATTTTCATGTCAACAATTTTCTATTAGAAGTTAAATCATAATTCTTTATTGCCCAAAAATCTGCAATGTAAGTTAAATCAAACTCATTTATTGAAGTTCCCTAAAACGGTCGTTCAAATCTCTAGGAATCCTCTCAAATATTTGAAATTCTTGAAGATTCAATAGAATTCTTAAAATGTCGTGAAACTTCTTGAATTACCCTAATCCTGGATCGTTTAAATCCTTTGAAATAAATGGAAATCATTTTAAATACTCCAGTATATAAATTATATCAAACTAATTCATTAAACTAAAAAAATTGTTCAAATCCTCCAATTATTTTGAAACTCCTAGAAATCTCTTGAAATCTTCGAAACTGCTGAGAATCCTCCAAAATATATTTCAACTTATTTTTTGAAGTTCTCTAGAAATCCTGTGGAATGTTTATAAATCCCAAAATATTCTTTGAAAACCATTGAAATTTCTTAAATTCTTTGAGATTCTTTCGAATCTATTAAAAACGCTTGAATTCTTTGAAAAAATTTGAAAACCTTTGAAGTCCTTCAAAATTTATTTCATTGCTAGAAATCCCTTGTACTCTCTCAAAATTCCTGCAAATCTTTGAAATCCTCTAAAATCCTTCAACTTTTTCAAAATCTTACGAAATTCTTCGATATTTTTGCAAATCTTATGAACTTCTTACGTGTCTTTTCTGTAAAAAATCGTCCTCTTAAAAATCCCTTGAATTGCTAGCAATCCTTCAAAATTTAATTCAATTCATTTTTCGGAATTCTCTATGAATCCTTTTAAATATTTGAAAATCCTAATATTCCATCAGAACCCTTCTCAAAATTCTTTTGAATGTGGTGAAATACGTTAAAAATATCGAAAATCTTTTGAAATCACGTTACATTTTTTTTAGAAATGATCGAAACCGTGGAACTCCTTCGCCATTTTTTTTGATCCCTTAAAAACCTTCGAATTCCTCTGAAATGATCACTTTACAATCCCTCGAAATCTCCGCTGTTGGTAGGGAATTTTGGAAATCATTTGAAATTCCATTGATTTTGTTATAAATTCTAAAAAATCGTTTAAAATCTGTGGAAGTTATTTGGAATGCCCGGAAATTCCTTGAAATTCGTTAAAACCTGGTGCTTACTTTATATCTTGAAAACGAAATTGGAATCCTAAAAAATTCTTCAAATTTCTCTTTCCAGATGATATCGCACATCACAAAGCTGTTGATCTAAATTTTTTCGAGGATGTAAAATGTTTATTGGAATTGAAGGCTGATTTTTTGGCTCAGAAGAGATACGATGTCGCATCTGATGCGACAAAAAGGAGAGTCTAAGTATGTACAAGTATTTGTTTAGAAATGCTGCATTGCAGTGGGACGTATGATGAATAGGAAGGTTTCCAAAAATTTACTGATTACGTGTTAGGATTTTTAACCGATGACTTGATGACCATTTTGAAAGACTTACTACTACTAATTACTACTACTTCTCCAGTTATCATCAAATTTTTATGCTAATTAGTTTAAATAAAAAGTGCTCCATTGCAAACACAAAAAGGTATCAATGCATCTTATAAATAAATACCGAAAAGTAGTCCCAAAAAGAGATATTTGTTTAAAAATATGTGTAGACAAATTTATTTGGAATATTTCTAATTTATCCATTCTCTATTCCGTAAGCTTTGCGTATAACATTTCTAGGGTGTCTACACAACGGATGATTTTAAATTTCCAGTTATTTCCTGGTTCACTCCCGGTCAATATTTAATTTTATAGAATAAATTTGAAAGAGTTCCGAAGATTTGAATGATTTTAAACAATATCTAAGTTGAAATATCAGATAATTTCCGGTTATAAGAATGACAATTTTAATTTGGAACAGATGATGTTGCAGAAGAATCATAATAATGAATTTGAACATAAAAATTTTTTTTATCAGTCCCCTTTCACTAAATTAGTGCTAAAACGGTTTTCCGGAATTCCCGTTCTTTGGCAAAAACTTTCTGTGTCAAGGAAATTAATAATTCCTTACGAAAATTTCCTGTTCTAAAGTTTAAATTATAATTCTTCACGGAAACTGCCTGTTCCAAATCATAATTACATTTGTTTGAAAAAATGCCCTGTTTCAAGTCAGAATTGAATTTATTTACAACATTTTATATTATAGTTCATAAGTAAAGCAACTTCCTTTTTATTCGTTATGAAATTCCGTTTCACATTAGTCAAAATTATAATTCTTTACGGGGATTCCCTTTTATACAGTGAAAATCATTATCTTTAATCAAAATCATTTGTTCCAGTGAAAATTATAACTTTTTACTGAAATTCCCTGTCTCATAGTCTAAATGATAATTACTTACGGAAATAACCTCTTTCAAGTCAGAATTATATTCATTTACAACAATTTTCTTCTATCATTAGAAAATAAAGTAGCTTCCTTCTTCTGAATTTTGAAAGAGAGAAGTTTCGAATAATAGCAAATTTCTATTGGTACAAAAAATTTCCAATCAAACAAATTCCAATTTGGTATGAGGAATTTTTCAATACCGACGAATCCATGTAGAAAATTACTTGTTTCAAGACAAAATTATAATTGTCAACGAAATTCCCTGTCCCAGAATCCAAATTCCAACTCTTCACGGGAATTTCTTCCATATTTAATCTATTTATTTCCTGTTCAAATTGAGAATTGTAATTCTTCTGAAAAAATCCCTGTTCCAAGTCATGATTATAATCATAACCAATTATTACAATTTACAAGTATTCTTTTTTCTTCTTCTTACTTCTACTTCTTTTTTACATACTTTGAAGAAAAAACTTTTTAATTCTGATGAATTGTGACTTGGTCGAGTGATCTTTTTCTTCTTTTTAATGAGAATTGAATTTCTAAAATATTCCCTGCTCCAAGTCATAATATTTGTTTTTCAAACTCTCTGTCCTGAAGTAAAAATTAGAATTCTCAACAAAATTTCTCGTTCTAAAGTAAACCTGAAACTATTATTATAATTCTTTGCGAATATTCATAGTTCTGTTTATTATAATTTATTATAATTTTTTTGCTGAAATAATGCGTCGCAACTGGAATTATAAATATTTCAGAAAAATCGCCGTGTCTAAGTCGAAATTAAAATTCATTACTCAAATCGCTTGTCCCTCTACTCAGAATTATAATTTGTTGAAGAAAAATGTACTGTTACATATCAGGATTAGAGCAATAAATTATATAAAACCACTTTTGATAATAGTGAATTCGAGAAAAAAATCTAGGACAGTAAGTCAAATTCCTGGTCATTTCCGATATATTTTTGATTAAATATCGCTCAAATATTTATTATATATCAAATCAAACGAGATTTGAAATCACTAATTCTTATTTAATTAGGCCCTAGAGTATAAAATATCAAACTATAAACGTTCAAAAATGAAAAGGCTTGGAATTAAACAATATTGAAATGAATCAGTTCCAAAATATAAACATTTTTTAATGTGAACTGCTTTAACAATACATAGTTCTAAATATGAGCATTCAACTTTCATTTACATAAAAAATTACAAATTTTTCTGACTTGAATATAGTTCAAGTAAGAAAGCCTTTCCGATAATTAATGAAAATCCAAATAGAAGAGTTTCGAGTTCGAAAATGAAAAAGTTGGAATCAAAGTGAACAGAAAATTCTTGAATTTGCAAGGAGATAAAAGAAGAAAAAAAGTAAATTTATTTTCAAATAATATTTGCAGAATTTTTCTAGGATCTGAGAACACTTCGAAATTAAATTTATCGTGTTCAGAGGAAATTGATCAGTTTTGTTGCAATTAGTAAAGTAGGACTTGATCAGAATATACGTATCTTTTTTAGTATTTCAAGGTTAATCTTGACTCTAATTAGACGTAAATAAAAGATAAGCGATAAGATAAAAAAAGTATATTTGGACTGTAAACAATAGCTGAATGACAATGGTGTGGATCATAACAAAAGGAACGAAATTTGTACCTAAGCCCCGAAATCTTAAGCGCAGCAGCTTTATGTGAAGATTGCTTTTGTTTTAACCTGAAAAATTGCCTCTTGGATAAAACTCTTTATCAGGACAACTGTAGATAGCGAAAAATTTGAACATTTATAAAAAGAAATTTCCCAACGCTGATTGTAGGAGCAAAATCGACACGCTGAGTCATAGCATTAAATTTTGAAAAGGTTAGTCAAAATGTCCAATTTGTCATATTTTCTACAAAAGTTTCAAATTCAAAAAGGAAAAAAATTGCTTTCATAAATTATCATGTCAATTTACAAGCATGTTTTTATTCTTTAGACGCATAAAGATTATGACAAACGCACTGAATTCTTCCGGTGATCATCGACCGCATATCACGGATCATCGAAATCGTGCTGATCATACACAAAATTTTGGGAATATGAATCATGGAATGGGATCAATGCAATTAATGTCGGTAAGTAAAAGAGTTATTTTATTTTTATGTAATAAAAAAAAGGAAAGTTAAAAAATTTATGTTTACATGTCGGAGAGGAGAAACAACTTTTCTGAAATAAATGTTAAATTTCAAAATAATTCAAAAGTTATTTCAGGCATTGAAGAATGTAGAAATATTTCAAGGGTTTTGTAATTATCTCATGAGATTTCACAGCAGGTTTTAAGAGATTTCAATAAATTTCAATAATTTTAAAACCAATTCAAGAGATTATAAAGAATACAATGTGATTTCAAGGCATTAAAAAGATTCCAAGTGGTTTTGAGTAATTGCTGGAAACCCTAAAGAATTGTACAAGATTTAAAATATTCTTACAGAATATCCACACTTTTTAATCAATTTAAGGGGATTTCAATGGATTTTGAGAAATTTTGAGAGGTTTAAAAAGTTTTTACGAAGATTTCAGATATTTTCGAAGTATTTGAAATATTTCAAAATATTTTTCAGTACTTCTAAAGTGATTACCAGTAACTCCAACATATTTCGAGCGGTTTTTTAAGATTTTCTAATTATTTAAAGTAATTCAAGAATATTTCAAGAAGGATTTCCGAGAAGATTTTTGGATTCCATGACCTATGAAATAATAAGGTGGATCGAAAGACGCGTTTTTTTTCGTAATACAATTCTAATAGCGCGGAAAACTTGCCCATAGGCGTCATTATAAGGGAAATAATTAGAAGAAATTTTTTTTACAAAATCTGAAATCACGTAGAAGGCCTAAAGTTACCAAAAAAAGCAAAATACCAGTAATTTTCAAAAATATACAAAAAATTCGAATCATTAAAAATGAAAAATACAACTTTTATGGGGTTTGGCACATTTTTAAAGATAATCGAAAATCATGAAATATCGTTTTTTCACGAAACAACCCGAACTTTAGGCCTTCTGCCAAAATTCAGTTGAACAGTAATGGGTCAAATTATTTTTTGTATGCAATAAGGATGCTCTTAATAACTTTCTTTTCACTATTAAAACAGAAAAAGTTTTTTGTTTGCAATTTTTGCATAGTTTTGAAAATTACTGGTATTTTTACTTTTTTGGTAACTTTAGGCCTTCTGCGCGATTTCAATTTTGAAAAAAAAAACTTTCTTAATTTTTTTTCCTTTATAATGACGCTCATGAGCAAGTGTTCCGCGCTATTAGAATTGTATTACGGAAAAAACGCGTTTTTTCGATCCACCCTATGAAATAACTCGAAGGAATTTCACAGGTTTTTATGGGTTACGAATAACTTCCCAAAACTTCCAAGAATTGAAACACATCCGGAAGATTTTTCAAAAGTTTTCGATTTCAAAATCTTTCACGAGATACAACGAAATTGCTGAAGGTTTATTGTGATTTTCAAAAGATTTTCTAGGGACTTCTAGAGACCCCATAGTATTTCCAAGGATTCCACAAGATTACGAGTTATTCCTAAAAATTATGAGGAATCGCAGAGGATCTCTGGGCATTTAAAAAAAAAAGTATGAGTTGCACGGGCTTTTAGCATTTTTTGATTATTTCGTTTTATGCATTTCCATCGGTTAAAGAATATTTTGAAGGTTTTTAAAAAAATATTAAAAGTTCAAAACGTTTTTATTCAGTACGAAATGTTTGAGAGCATGTGAGAAAACTTGAAGGTTTTAATAGATTTAGGCAATTTGTATAGATTGCACAGCATTTATAATTTTAGGAATTTTTCAACTTTGTAAGAATATTCTAAGGTATATCTTTAACACTTATAAAGATTTCAAGATTTTCTGAGGATTTAAATTGATTCATAAATATTTCAAGGGGGACTTCCCAGAATCTTTTCAGATTTTATGGCCTATGTATGAAAAGATACATGGATGTAAAAGAAGCAAGAGATGTATGCTAGGAAAGGGATGTTTGGAGAGCAATTGTATATGAGAAAAAGTGTGGAGCCTGAAACGAACGATTTTGGATACTAATTGGCCCGTGTAAGGATGTCGCTCAGTGTATTATTTCAATGGCTTCGCGAAACTCTTTGTACGGGATGTTTGCTAGAGAGATCAGGAAGCGACCCGTGTCGAAGCGATGTTGCACAGGACGAGTGTGTGTTTTTTCTCTTCGCAAAAAACACGCAATTAATCTTAAGACTGATCTAATACCTGTCCCTGCCTCCTTCTTATACACATTCCTTGCTCGAAATTCCCCACGGACAACGGGGCCGGAACAAGATTAGTTGCGCTTACCCCGCAAGGGATTTGGCTTAATGGTATAATAATAATAATAATAATAACTTAGGTCAAGGATGGAGAAGAAAAATGATTAAAAAATCAAAACAGACGCGAGTCAGAATAGAGAATTTGCAAAAACCAGAAGTACAAAAAATATATCGTGAAAAGCTGGATAAATATTAAGGACATCACAAAGATGATTGGAAGGCAGAATTAGTCAACAAAAATGTCGAGGGTGCATGGATAATACTGCGGAATGGAATCTTCGAGAGTGCTTTGAAAGTGTGTGGTACTGTGACTGTAGGAAGAAAGTCCGGTGATGCGTGGTGGAATGATAAAATACGCGTTGCCGTCAACGAGAAAACAGAAGCGTACTCGAGAATGTTGAATATTGGAGGTCTTAGCGACAGGGAAAGGACTAGGGTCATAAATGATTATGGGGATACAAAGAGGAAAGCAAATATACTAGTAAAAGAGAGCAAGGATAAAATCAAAACACGGAAGAAGGTACGAAAATGCAAAATGATTTCGAAGGAAATAAGAAACTATTCTGGAAATGATTGAAGTAGAGTAGAAAGGGAAATACTAGCACTGAGGTAGCCGGAATTAAGAATCCTGACGGCGAAACGGTATGGGATTCGTACAAAGTGAAAGACTGTATGCGGGATTTTTTCAAGAAGCTGAATGAAGTTGAACCCATGACGCATAATACCAGTGACACTGACACGGATACGTTTGAGAACTTCGATGTAGGTGGCGAAAGCAGAATCGGTATCGATGACATTATTTCCGTATTTAAAAAACTAAAGAATGGTAAGGCTGCCGGTGTGGATGGTATTACCCCTGAAATGCTTAACTTCGGTGGCGAAAACTTGTTTGTGTGGCTGTGTGAATTTATAAACATGTGTGCTGTGAATAGCGAAGTTCCGAGTAAATGGAGAAAGGCGATTATTGTCCCAAACTACAAGGGAAAGGGTGGTCCAGGCGACTGTAATAATTATGGAGCGATTAGCCTTCTAAGTACCGTGGGAAAAATATTTACCAAAATACTTATTAACAAAGTCATGGGAATAACAAAGAAGGGATCTGGGAAGTTCAATGTGGATTTATGCCAGGGAGATCATGTGCGGATCAGATATTTACGTTGAGAGAGATAACAGAAAAAAGCCTAAGAGAAAACCGAAAAGTTTTCTGTGCATTTGTGGATATGGAAAAAGCTTTCAACGAGGTGAATAGAGCTAAACTTTGGGAGGTCCTAGAAGAATATGGAGTGTCTGAGTGGCTTCTGAAAGCAATCGAGCAATATATAATGGTAGCAAAGCAAATGTAAGAGTGAATGGACAACTGAGCGATTGGTTTGATATTAGGCAGGGCGTAAGGCAAGGATGCGTTATGTCCTCTTGTATGTTCAATATATACATGGACGAAAATCTGATAATGGCTCTCTTTGACGTGGAAGGTGTTGATCTTGAGGCAGTGAAAGTTCATGGCCTTGCGTTTGCAGATGACAAGATCGTTACGGCAGAATCAGCCGAGGATTTGCAGAGGATGTTGAGCAGACTGGACACCAGCATGAAGAACATGGGTCTTAACATTAACGTGAATAAAACAAAAATTATTGTGTTTGAAAGTAAGGTTGCGAAAACGGAATGCAATATTGTCCTGAATGGAGAGAGGATAGAACAAGTTGATAATTTTTTGTATCTTGGAAGTTTATTCACTGCTGACGCTGACGGGAAGATAGATGCAGAGATTTCCAAACGTGTAAATGAGGGTAGAAATATTATTGGCAGTGTACGGGGTATTACTAAAAGTGAAAATGTAACAAATAAAGCTGAAATTGCGATATATAATTCTGTGCTAGCACCAACTGTCCTGTACGGTAGCGAAACCTGGAAGTCTCAAGAAAAGGACAAGAGTGAACTCAACGCGATCATATTTCTGCGTAATATGTGCGGTAAAACGCTTAAGGACAAAGTGAGTAATGAGTGGGTTCTCAAAGAATATGGTGTAGAAGAAACGCTGTTTGACAAGAGTGAAAGAAATTGGCTGAGATGGTTCGGTCACGTTGAGAGAATGGATGAAGAACGATTAACAAAGCAAGTTTATCTAGGTAGGGTGAATAGTAACATACCCAGAGGCAGACCAAAGAAGGAATGGATACAATGTGTGAATGAGACCCTAAAGAGGAGAAGTATACAGAGCCATAGAAACACAAGAGCTTGTATAAAAAGATGCATAGATTTGGAAGAAGCAAGAGATGTATGCCAGGATAGGGATGTTTGGAGAACGATTTTATGTAGGAAAAAGTGTGAAGCCTGAAACGAACGATTTTGGATACTAATTGGCCCGTGTGAGGATATCGTTTAGTGGATTATTTTAATGGCTTCACGAAACTCTTTGTACGGGATGTTTGCTAGAGAGATCAGGAAGCGACCCGTGTCGGAGCGATGTTGCACAGAACGAGTGTGTTTTTTCTGCTCGCAAAAAACACGCAATAAATTCTCAGACTGATCTAACACCTATCCCTACCTCTTTCCCATACACACCCCTTGCTCGAAATTTCCCATGTCAATTCCAAATCTTTACCTATTAATTCCTTATTCTCCAGTAGTACAACGGGGCTGGAACAAGACGAGTGACGCTTACCCCGAAAGGGATTTGGCCTGATGGTATAATAATAATAATAATAATAATAATAATAATAAATGCTTCGGGGAATCTAGGAATCTTCCGAAATCACTTGAAACTTTTAGGAGTTTTGTAATATCCGTGAAAATTTTCGAAACTCAGAAATTTCACAATATCGTTCAAATTTATCTGTATTCTTGGAAATCTTCTGAAATCAATTACATTATATTTTTACATTCTCCGGAGTCCCATAACATTCTTTGTAATCTCCTAAATAGGTCGAAAATCTCTTTTAATCAGTTGAAATCACTTAAAATAATCTGAAATCCCTTGAAATATTTCGAAATACTTGGCAACATTGAAGATTGTCCAAACTTTTCGAAACCAGAGATGTCTTCTAAAATATATTAAAACTATGTAAAATATTAAGGAATCCTTGAAGCCTCAATATCTGTACACACTTCCAATGCGAAGGACCAACTCAAATGATAAAAATGACGTTTTTCAATTAGGAAATAATAATATTATCAAAAAAGGGTGACTTTAAGTAATTTCATAAAGTAACATAACTTACATTTTCTACCAGGATTAATCGAAAGTATTCAATAAAAAATATAAACTTCTAACAAAACAATTTCCATGTTACAGATGGTCTTCCACGGTGGTTTTTCTGAGACGATTCTATTTGAATCCTGGAAAACTTCTTCTCGTACTGATCTTCTGGGGTCTATCATTGGAATTATTGTAATAGCTGCTCTCTATGAAGGCCTAAAATATCACAGAGAGTACCTTTTTTGGATGATGTATAACAAACTGCAATATAAAAGTGATTCCTCACCTCAAGCGAAAAATGTCATTCCGTAGGTTCAATTTTTCAATTACTAGATTAACTAATAATACTGAATAGGTAAGGATATACTTTTGAAATTTTTAACTTGAGTATCTCTAATTCTATATTGAAATATCCAATCTCTGTAAATTTCTAAAAGTTTGACTACACGACATTTGAGTCACACTCAGTTTTTGAGATTCTGGAGATTAACAAAGATTTCACCAAGATTTAACAGATTTTAGACATATCAGCAGATTTTGAACATTCCCAGAGATTACAGCAAAATGTTAAAAATTTCAGAATCTTTGAAAGATTAAAAAATATATATTTAACAAAATAGTTAAATTTTAACAAGAGATAAATTTCCAACTGAAATGATGAATCATCAACTAAAAATACTAATTACATAAAAAATATTTAATATACCTGGGCTCGAACCCCAGCGGAGCTGGAGATAATTTTTTCACGTATCAAAAATAAATTAATAATATAATGTTAATAACGCATACCAGTAAATCCAAAAACTAGCAGAAAAAATTAAGTATCTTAGCCCTGGTAAGAAAATTCAACATCGAAAATTTGAAATCTTATAAGTGAGGAATCACCTACAAGTTTTAAATATAAATTTCGTCGAAATTCTCTTGTAAGGAGTACCAGAGAATTCTAGAGAATACTTTTTCAGTGCTTCGTGGTTAGAGCATGACCGGGAATCTGAAGACCTGGGCTCGAATCCCAGCGGAGCTAGAGAAAGTTTTTTCACAGAATAAAAATAAAAAATTTAATATCATTAATACATATCAGTAGACCACAAAAATAGCATGAGAAAACAAATAAAAATATTAGTTTTCAACGTAGGAATTCAACCTTGCGAGCAGATAATATGAAGTTTAAGAGAGCATGATTAATTTTCAATCAAGCCGTGGGAATTTTGAGTAAAAAAGGCGAGTTTCGTACAAATCAACTGAATTTTTAACCCAATAAGATGACCAACAAAATTTTTGGATTTTCAACCAAAAATATGAATTTTTAACGAAGAAGATTAAATTTATACTAGAAAAAATGAATTTACAAGAAATGGAATAATAGATGATATTTCAACCAAAGATGATTCCAGTTTTGAGCCCAAAACAGTTGAATGTAACTAAAAAACTCAATTTGTAACAAAAGGACTGTATTTTTAGCAAAAAAAAAAAAAAAAATCAATCAGGGGCCATCCATAAATTACGTGACGCACTTTTCTTTTGCCTAAATAAAGACGAAAATAAAAATGCCGGGATGCCAAAAGAAATACAACGGTGTAAACAAAAGAAAAACGCGTCACGTAATTTATGTACAGCCCCTCAGATTGTTGAAATATTACATTTCTACTAGAATAGCCGATTAATAAAAAAAAAAAAAAAAAAAAAACAAGTGCATTCAAAAACAGGAAATTGAATTTTTTGTTAGAAAATCAAGTTTAAAAAAAAAAAAAAAAAAAAAAACGAATGTTTAGGGAAATCGATAATTTTTTCACGAAGAAAGATACATTTTCAATGAAAACTGATGAAATCTAAGAACTAAATGTAATGATTGATATTTCAACCAAAAAAGGTTCAGGTTCAAATAAAAAACAGCTGAATTCAACCGAAAACGGAAAGCCAACAAAAGGATTGAGTTTTCACCCGAAAAGATGATATTTTAACAGAAGGGTTGGATTTCCAGCCTAAAGAAAAAAATTAACCGATCTTACTGCTGCAATCCTAACAGAAAAGGGAAATTTCGTACAAATCATTTAAAACAAGATCAGTTGCATTCAACCAAAAAATGAATTTTTTAACGAAAAAGTGGAATCATGAGCCAATAAGAGAATCAACTAGATTGTTGGAATTTCGAGCAAAAAGTCGAATTTCGTACAAATTAGTTCAACTTCAACCCAAAGACAACCAAAGACAATTGAATTTTCTAGAAATTGTTGAATTCCTAATTCAGAAAACTGTTTTCCTGAACAAAAAATTGAATTTTGGAAGAAATAGAATGATTCACCATTAAAAACGTTGAATTTTGAAAAAAATAATCGAATTTTCGAATAAATAATTGAAGTTTTAGTCAAATAATCCTTAACTAGTAACAGTTAGATTTTGTCCAAAGAATTGCATTTTCAGCTAAACTGATCAATCTTTAACTATAGATTAGTTTAATCTTCACCCATAAAAGTTCCTCAATACTTTCAAAGGGGAGCTACTAAAAAAAGTAACAGTTGTCATGGTTACTGTAACTGAAAAATGATGCAACTAATAACTAATTCGTTACTTATTTACAAAATTAACCTATTCACCAAAACCTCTAATCGATTTTACTCTTATTATTTAGTTTTTGATTTATTACAAAAAATTGATTTTTTTTTACTTTATAGCCCAACGATGTTTTCCTGGATACACACGTTGCAAACATCGTTCCACATTGTTCAGATGATCGTCTCCTACTTCCTAATGCTGATTTTTATGACATATAATGTCTGGTTGTGCTTTGCCGTAGTTCTGGGAGCAGCTATTGGTTATTTTCTTTTTGGATGGAAGAAATCCGTAATTGTGCATGTTACTGAACAATGTCATTAATATTTAGTCTAGAATCTAAAGAAATAGACTTGGCATTTCTGATTTATTGTTTTTCCATTTCTCGTGTGTGGGATGATGCTTGAAGACATTTTTTAGGCAAAAAAGCCAAGTGCCAATTTATTCGATTAAAAAATATTTTATAGCAGAAGTCAAAGTTGAACCCCGTAGTCTTATCACGAGAATTATTACCTGAGCTTCTGAAAAAATAGATCCTATATGATAAGTAGCTTTTAAACTTCTTAACAGACATTTTGGTATAAAAGAAAATATATCTCTACTTTATCGGACGTGTAAAGTTCCATCATATGAGGGTATCCTCAAGGTTTGATATTTTTCTTTTCTTCATCTTGGAAGATATTCAAAGGAGAAAAAAAAGATAAAATCAAGGAAACGATTTTTACAAGCCACATTTATGCACAGAAGGTATGCACTTCTCTCAACTTTTGATCGGAATTATAATTATTAGGTACATAATTATCTTCTATGAAAAGTGGAATTTCATTATTTTGATTTCATATTAAAGGAATTGAAAAACTGCAAATTTGAAATTCTAGAGCAGTATTTTGTAACTAATTTTAGTATTTATTGTATTACTTAAATGTAAATATATCGTTACTACATGCAACTTCGATTTAGAAGTAATAATATATATTTATAAATATTGGAATTCGTCTAAAAAAACATCCAGGAACATCATATCCTAATTTCAATTTTTTTCGAAATAACGTCGCAACGACGTATAGATGATCCATTCTGAAACGACCCAATGTTTTCGCAATAAATCATCATGTAGCTGGACATTTCTTCGTTAATTTACTAACTGCTGCATCCATAGCCTCTTTTTTCAGTCGCGTCCGATTTATTTGCAGATTTCTCACTTTGGCTCTCAATACTTGAACCTAAAAATGTTTTGTTTAGAATTTTACGTGAAATAGATATTAACGATTGAAGTCATGCTGAAAATATTGTTTTATATGCGCACTTTTGCAATGAGTCGTTTCTCTCGTCGATTTGTAGCCTTAAGCTTGTCTCTAAGTTTTTTGTTTGTTTCTCGTAGTTTCATTTCGAGACTGGCTCTTCTCGATCTCCTATATTCTGCTTTGGCAGCACTTCTGTGAGTTTTAATACACGCTAGACAGAACTTAACTTTTTGACCCGGTTTACTTTTTTCTGGCTTCACAACATATCCTATACAGGCGATTGACCTGAAAAAAAAAAGGAATTTCCAAATGAACATCATCAGCTTATGAATACAAATTCATGATAAATATGTTTCTACTGAGAAAAAAAATCAGAGGTTACTAGAGAATTAAACCGGATAACTCAGATTATTATCGGTTAAGGCTGTTTATTGTAGCCTGCTATGCTCCTGTTGATGGTAACAGTCGGGAGGCAAAAGATATATCCAGGAACTCGTTGAATAATATCATAGGAATATGCGATTTTGGCAAAAGAATAATATTACTCGGAGACATGAACGGTTGGGTTGGTGTGCAACGCGAAGGTACTGAGAGAGTACTTGGTCATTTCGAAGACCCAAAAACAAACGGCGACGGGGATAAAGAAACTGCAGAAACCAGAAGTACAAACAATAAATACCGTTGAAAGCTAGATAAATATTTAGAGCACCATAAAGAAGATTGAATGGCGGGATAAGACAACAAAAATTGTTGCCTTTTTCTAGAATGCAGAAGGTACATGGATAATACTCTGGCACTACTGCGGGATGGCATCTTTCATGTTCTAGAGTGCTTCAGATGTATGTGGTACTACAACGGCGGAAAGAAAGTCTGGTGATACTCGATGGAATGATGAAATGCGCGTGGTGATAAAAAGCAACGATAAAATCAAGGTAGGATGCTGGGAAAAATGTATTTCCAGTATTCAGTAATTTATATGAGTGGCTCGTGTCGCTATTCTTTGACTTTCATTTTTCTTAAAAAAATCAAAAATAAAAAACCTCATAACTTTTTATTTCATTTTGATTGTATGAAAAATGATGAAAACCGCGTGGCACCCTAGGAAGGAGGAGGGTTGACGAGAATGCTATGGCGGACCACATAAGGGACATTAGTCTACTGACTACTAACAAAATATTTACCCAGTTAGTTAGTTTTAGTTTCAAAGTGTGCTAGTGGGTGCAACCATCCCTGGCATGGCGCTGAGGTTAGAAAACCCATTTTCCCGCATCCATGTTCTACATGGCACGGTGGAGGACGCGGGCCTCTTTGCCCAGCGAAAGAAGCCTCAACCCCTATGCCACCTGGCAGCCTCCCCATCCAGGCTAGGGACATGCTACATAGCAGAGCTGAAGAAGGGGGCCTCTCTGCAAAGCAAAGTGAGCCTCAACCACTATGCCATCCTTCAGCCTTCTAGCCAAACTAGGGTAAACGGAACGATCTTTCTGTGGTCATCAGTTAGATGCCCATGTTTGGCACACTGCCCTGGTGTATCATGATAGTGTATGTTTGTGTGTATTCATTGCTCGAAATGGGCTACACTGAGCAAGAAGTTCGGTAGGCTTAGCTTAGCAGTGCGGCCCCCCTTGCTTGAGAGATCCAAGTAACCAGCTAAAAGCTAGATTGACTTGGGAACCAAGTAGGTACTGCTTGTCATACCAAGCAAATGTAACCGGTCACAAGCCAAGCATTGTTTGGCATGCCAAGAAGTACCTACTTAACTCTCAAGTCAACCTAGCTTTTAGCTGGTTACTTGGGTCTCTCAAGCAAGGACGGCAGCACTGCTAAGCAAGGCCTTCTTCAAGGAAGGCCTTCTAAAGGGACTTCTTTCTCCAAGTAGCGACCACCGAGCGATAGTCTCCTCCTCATGAGGCCTCTTGGCAAGGAAATTGCTAACCCTTTTTCGAGTCATATCAGAGTCGGCTAGTGACCCCCAAGCATAGCCTCTCGACATGGAGCCTCTTTTGAGGGGACCAACAGTCTGAAGTGAGTTCTGAACCACCGAAGCCACGGTAAAAGTACATAGAAAAATTTCCATCAGTACCGGCAGAAGGATCGAAATCTAGTTCCCCTGCTTGGAAGCCTGACGCATTACCGTATGAGCAACAGAGGCTCTCCAAATATTTACAAAAAAACTTATCAATAAAGTCAGGAGAATAACTAAAGAAAGAATCTAGGAAGTGTAATCTGGATTCATGCTGGACAGATCATGTGAGGATCAGATATCAAGCTTGAGACAGATCACAGAAAAAAGTTTAGGAGTAAACAACGAAGTTTTCTGTGAATTTATTTATCTGGAAAGAGCTTTTAACATAGTGGATAGGGCTAAACTTTGGAAAGTGTAAAAGAGAATTAAGTGAATGGTTGGCTCCTGGAAGCAATACAAGCAATATATAATGGAGGCAAAGCAAGTAGGAGAGTAAATGGACAACTGAGCGATCGGTTTGATATTAAACAAGGCGTTAGGCAGGGATGCGTCATGTCCTCTTGAATATTTAATATGTACATGGACAAATGCCTAAGAATGAATCTCTTTGTCAAAGCAGGTGTTCATCTCGAGACAGTAGAAGTGTATGGCTTGGCTTTTGCAGATGAGAAGATGGTTACGGTAAAATGAGAAGATGATTTACAGAGGATGATGAGCAGACTGGATACCAGCATAGAGAGTATGGGTCTTAAGATCGACGCGAATTAAACAAAAGTTATTGTGTTTGAAAGTGAAGGTGGGAAAACAGAATACAATATTGCCTCAATTGATGAGAGGATAGAGGAGTTTGTAACAAAAAGGCTGAATGTGGAATATTTCATTCTGTACTTGCTCCCACCGTACTGCATGGTAGCAAAACCTGGACCTGAATGAAATGGGCTGGGGGTATGGATACAAGATGATCTGACTAAAGGGCGAAGAATGATGCAAAAATGGTTAAAAAAAGAGGCAGAAGCCTAGGAAAAGAAAGGCTAAGAATCGAAAGTAGGATGCCATTGTATATGGATAGATGGCACGGGTCGGTCTAAAATGGGATCCATTAGAAGGAGAGTTCAATTTTTTCAAGTATTTATATACAAAAAACTCAAGTGGTTTTCAGAACAACAGAAGAGAATGAACAAACAGCTGCTGAATCAACAGTGTCGCAATGAAACACACATTCCGCAAAAATTTCTCAAGAGGAAAGAATGAAGCAAATTCCGGAAAGTCTAGACAAAAAGTATGAATAATGTGGAAGAGTGGCAACAATATAAAAGAAAAGGGACAGGGCAAGCGGCGAGCAGCAGATGAGTACAAAAAATAAGTTGAAAACAGAATAAAAGGCAACATAATGGGATTATGAGTTGAAATCAGGAGACAAGATAGAAGATGAAAAGGAAAGTGACGTAATTATCGCGGCTTACGATAGAAATAGATAATAGATATTAAGAGGTGTAGTTTTTGTCGACCAGGGTAGAGGAATTTAGAAAAAGATGGAAGAATGCAGACTACTGGTCAAAAATTTTCTTTATTCTTTGCTTCAGAGATCCCTCAAGGCACGTAAAAGATGTTTCGGCAACTGATCGGTCGCCCTTGTCGATTATTGTATAAAAATGGTCGGTCTCAAGCCTGAAAGTATACAGAATATTCGTTTGGAGTAGAAGAGTGAAAGTTATGGTGAAGATTTGGTAAGTTAAAGTAGTCATTGTTATATAAAAAGCATACCTGTATAGGTTATGTTCTCTGTTGTTTGTTTTGTGTTATATATTGGTTGTACATTTCTATGTTTTTGTGAGTAAATTGTGAATAGTGTAAAATAACGTTAAAACCTCACTCCGCCTGTGAGACGGAAAAAATATATTAGGTAATATTAAAACTAGTTATTGTGAATCATGTCATTTCTGTGACGTCCCACAGGCGGAGTGAGGTAATAGCAGGAGATGCTCGGTCTTAGAGATTAGAAAAAAGAAATGAGTGAGGCAGAGCTGCATACTTAGCCGCATCTTGTTCAAATTTATATAAATGACTTGGAATGAGCACTCAAAAGGAGTAACGAGGGCAGCACAGTTCGGGTTTAAGTGCTGGAAATAAAATTTGAGAACTTTATACACGGAAGACAGAGGATAGCGGAGGATGGCAAGGAGTTAGCAAAAATGTTAAAAACACTGGAGAAGGAAGGAAGAGAGTTGGAGTTATAAAGGCGATACGCTCGAAGTAGTTAACGAATTCTAATATCTAGGAGTCTAGTTTCTGAAAAAACACAACAGCTAGCAAACAAGGTATGGGGTGAAACCAGAAAAGTAGGTCAAGATGATAATGTTTCAAGAAAGCTCAAAGTAGATATATGGAAGCAACACTCAAGACTAACTCCGGAGAATAGAGGCTGGTGTAAGGTGCATAGAGGTGAAGGCAAAAAGAACTGGATTTTTTCTTGTGAAACTAAGTGAGATGGAAGAAGAAAGGTGGCTGAGGAGATGCCTTAGAGAAGAAATTAGGAACATCCACAATCCAAAGAATTGGGAAAAAATGCTGAATGGGGCATGAAAGAAAGTTGGTAATTGTGAGATCATCAACTGGATTAGGAAAGGCGAGACTAGATTAGACTGATCAAGCTACTGCATTTACTATAGAGCAGGGGTGTCCAATGCAAGGTTGGTGCGCCTCTCCTTTCTTCCCCTTCTCCGAGCGCTTCATCGAGAATTCATTTCTCGTTTGGCCACGGGCTTCGTCTGACCACGCCTACTTGCGCGCGATGTTCACACAGCCCGGTCGCCGAGGAACCCTTTCTACATCCCGCTCACCGAAGGAACGCATCAAAGGAGGCAAAAGACGGGATTGACGAGTGACAGTCATTTACACCGTTGCTCATGCGTTGGACACCTCTGCTATAGAGAGATTAAAGAAATTGTGGCGGCAGAAAACTATTGGCAGATGAAGAATTGGAAGGCAAGGCAGAAGAGACGTGAGCTAGATAGGAATATGGGAATGTTTAGAACGAAGAAAAATGGGGTTAGGCGTACAAAAATACAGGGTTCACAAAGAAGACACAGAAACAATGGAAGGGGTGATGGGAAAGTTAGAAGATATTCACTATGTGCAGGCGGTTGGAGGGGAGGGCTGGCGCTGCAGTCGAATTTTACACGTATTCTTATGGCAGCGTCCCGCAATAGGGATCGTGGCCGCCACGGTACTAACTTTTACTCCATAAGATTTAACATATGTCAAAGTGAGGGCGCCAGTAGACTTGCACGGTGCCAATAGACAAGATGTGGTGGCCCATCTGAGGGAAGGAAGGGAACCAACAACGATAGAAAGAACAGTAATACCAAAGACGAATTTGCATTCAAGGAGGTTGCACACTTAAGGTATTATACGTTAATGCAAGAATTTGTTTAACCCATATTCTGCTACCCTGCAATACACATCCTAAAACACAGTATAACATGATGGTAGTAAAAAGTATGGAAAATTATATACAATTGCGTTCAAAAATCCTTTGTTAATTACATTCATCTTTTGGCTCGAAGACAAAACTTTTGGCTGGGTTTGTCGTGACACATGGAAAAAGTAAGTATATGGATAATTACACACACAGTTTACAACGATGTGTTAAAGGATGTGGCAACATTGCAAACTATGTTCGAAGCACAACCTCCAAAATATAGCGATTTAGAATAAAGTTGTTTTGTGGCTGACAGTTACGGCAGAAGCAAAGAAAAAAAGAGAACACTCTCCTGAAATAAGAGGCAAGTCGAAAGGCGGATTGATTGACAACAAAACATTTGAAGAAATAACTATGAATAAATGGAATCGTGTTAATTTTTCTGTTAATTTCACTGTAAAGTTCCCGCATTTAATTACTCTAATTCTGTGCGATAATGATTCAAATATTAGCGCTTCAACCCCACGCCATGTGATCGACCATCTATCATGATGTCTAGAATTTGCGCGGTTGACACATCTTTACCGCTCAATTCTCCTAACCTTCAACCAGATCAAAATTTCAATTTTTTGGATGACCTTTCTTCTAAAAACAAGAAGTGAAAAATCCCAAATTTTCTACAGAACCTCTATATTGTGTCCTTCTATCGGGTTTCAGTTTTTGAGGGAAATTCCCAGAACCGTTTGAGCGTTATGCTAAAATATGTTTCATGTGCAAAACCTTCGGATACGTATATTACGTGTATAATATGCGATTTTTTATTTCACTTATCTCAGCATCTAAGACGTCAGCCCTTTTCTAATTGCACCAAACGTTAGATAGCACTATGATAAATCTACAGTCTCAATTCGAAAAAAATCCGCAGAAAATAATTTTTTCCGTATAATACCTTAAGACTGGGATACAAGAAAGACTTGGTTAAAGTTTAGTGAGATGGAGTGGGCTAAGAAACGAGATATGAACAATTATATTTTTTCACGATTAACACGGTCTCTTATGGGAACCGACATATTAATTTTTATTTCCCAGAATCGAACGTTGAGACTTTGAAAATATTTTCTACAAAAATGAAATAGACCCCCAAGCATCACGTTGAAAGATTAAAAACGGTCATTAGTGGGTTATTAGTTGAGGAAAAATACTACAGTTGACTACTTCGCGATTCAAACCTAACCTAACTCTCTTTTGACTCACGTAGTTGGTGTGCGACCTCCTTAAGACTGGATTAAATTGAGGAAGCTCCATACACAGCTAGAAAACGGTACAAATGATCAAAACCTACGTATCATGATTATATTTTTCAATCAAAAAGACAATAGAGGTAATATGTTTAGTTAAGTAACTTAAGAATGTCGAATACAGGACAAAAAAGGGTTTAGACGTAAGGCTAGGAGAGGTGTGAAACTCATATGTAACTACGATGAAACAAATTAAATTAAATCTCTATATAGTATATTCTAAGTTCTCACTAACCTCTCTGAAGTACTCATACAAGGATCAAGTGCTTCGACTTTATCCAGTAATTCAAGAACGTCATTCACGTTTTCTACCCTCTGAAAGTCCGACAAGTTTACTTCCTTTTCTCTCATGTAAATCTAAATGCAGGAATAAAATCTTTAGAATTATAATACAGTGGCAAGAAAAGCGCGCTACGCGCTTAACATGTTTCTTATTTCAATTGACAAATTATCAAATTAAAATAATATTCATATGCTTAAATTTATTGCATAGAATATATTGTATAATAATGATAAATTGAGGAAATTATTAGAATAGCTACATCAGCTTTCATGTCATTCAAATTTTGATTTGCAACTTGTCCAATCAAAAATTTTTATATAGTGCTTGGTATCATAAAATTCCAACATCTTTTTGATATCAAAAAGATTTGAGATTTCAAGCTCATCAATTGAAGATTTGATGATTTAGAATGCTTACAGTTTATAATAATGTGAGCAAAAAATGCCTCTTTTGGGAATAGTTCAATTTTGAAGATTTGAATTCGATGATTATTCAAGTTTGAAGATTCATTAGTTTGGAATGTTTCAAGTTTAAAATTATAAGATTTTGAACTTTTTTTTTGTAATACATAGTTCAATTTTAGAGATGTAGTTTAATTCTGAAGACTTCAGATTTCAAATTATTCAATTTTTTGGATTTCCAATCGAAAAATCTTGAATTGTTACGATTAAGAAATAAAAATTCATAATTTAGAATCTTTATTGTTCAAAATGACGTTATTTCAAATGATTTGTTTTTCAATATGTAGTTCAGCTTTGAAGATTCACGATTGAAAATTAATGTTTAATTTTGAAGACTTTAAATCAAATTTTATTCTGTTTTATAGATTCACAATTAAACACTTTTTCCATTTTCAAGACCTACAATCACACATGAATGTTTGTAATCTGAACTGATCTAATTTGAAACGCTTTTCTCAGTATATTTTGATTCTCGAGACATGATCCTGAACATGATTCAATTCTATAGATTCATAATTGGAAATTCTGAAATTTCTACGGTTTAAAATAAAATATTCATTAATATGGAATGTTTGTAGTTCAAAATTATTTAACTTCAAATGCTGTAATCTGGAATAAGTCGTTTAGCTTTAGAGACTCACAATTTAAAATTATTTAAGTGTAGGGACTTGAAGTTTAATGTTATTCAGTTTTATAGATTTGAAAAAGGAAATTTTCCAATTTTTAGAATTTACAATCAAACATTCATAAGGCTAGAATTTTTGCAGTTCGAATTGATGTGATTTGAAATACTTTTTTTTTAGAATATTTCAAGTTTTCAGACTCAAGATCCTGAACATTGTTAGTTTTTTTAGAATCATCATTAGAAAATTTTTCAATTTTTACGATTTAAAATCAAATATTCAATAATTTGAAATATTTCCAGTTCAAAATGATGTAATTTTAAATACTGTATTCTGGAGGAACGGTTTAGCTTTGGAGATTCACAAATAGGAATTATTTAATTGTAAAGACTTGAAGTTCAACTTCATAGATTTACAATTGAACATGTTTCAATTTTCAAGATTTACAAGCAAACATTTATTAGGCTCGAATTTCGCACTTTAAACTAACGTTATTTGAAATTCTTTTTGTAGGATATTTGAATTTATAGTCAAGATACTGAACATGTCTCAATTTTATGGATTCATTATAGAAAATTCTTGAATTTTTACGATTCACAATTAAATACTGAATAAATTTAAATGCTTATAGTTGGAAATGATGTAACTTTGAATGCTGTATTTCGGAATAGTGGTTTAGCTTTTGAGGTTCACAATTGAAAATAATTTGAATGTTAAGACTTGAAATTTAATTTTTTTCAGTTTTATAGATTTACAAATGAACATGTTTCCATCTTCAAGAGCATTAAGAGCCAAGATACTGAACATAATTCCCTTTTATGGATTCCAAATAAAAAATTCTTCAATGGCTACGATTTACAATTAAATATACATAAGTTGAAATGTTTATAGTATGTTTCTTATAGAATACTTCAAGTTTGGAGACGAAAAATTGGAAATGGTTTGACTTGATAGATTCCAAATTTTAGAATTGTCTAATTTCTACGATTTGCATTCAAAGGTTCATGAATTTAGAATTTTTATTGTTCGAAATGATGTAACTAGAAAATACTTTTTTTGAAATAAATGAATTCTTGAGATTTAATTCTAGAAATTATTCAGTTTTAATGATTTAAAATTGAATATTTATTAGTTTGAACCGTTCATAGTTCGAAATCATGTAATTCTAATTGCTTTTTATTAATGATGTAGTTTCATTTCAAAGATTATTCAATTTTGGAGACTTGAATAAAATACTATTTAATTCTATAGATTATTAGTCAAACATTCTTGAGTTTTTGAAATTAAAAAATTCTTCAAGCTGGAACGTTTACAGTTTGTAACGTTCTAACTAGAAATGCTCCTTTTAGAATAGTTTAACCTTGGAGACTACAGATTGAAAATCATTTAATTTGATAGATTTCAAATTAAAAATTTCCTCATTTTTATGATTTTCAATTGAAGAATAAATAATCTAGAATGCTCATTGTTTGAAATGATAAGATTTTAAATGCTTCTCATAGAATATATAGTTTAGCTTTAGAGATTAACAACTGGTAATTATTAAATTTGGAAAACTTGATATTGGATTTTATTAAAATTTATAGATTTTCAATCAAACATTTTTTGATTTTTAGGATTTATCTACAGTTCAAAATTCATTATATATGAATGTTTTTCAATTCAGAGACCTAAGATTGATAATAATTCAATTTCATAGATTACAATTTAAAATTCTTCAATTTTTATTATTTAGAACTCATGGTTCATTAGTTTGAAATGTTTATAGCTCGAAGTTATGTAGTTTCGAATGATCTATGGTGAAATATGCACCAGCTTTAGAGATTTAAAGAGACATAATAATTTAACTTTGGAGACTTCAAAAGGAATTCTTTCCAATTTTATATATTCACAAGTGAACACTTTCCGATTAAAAAGATTACCAATTGAATATTAATTCATCTGGAATGGGTGCAGTTTTGAGTGATGTAATTTTGAACGTTTTTTCATGATATATGTACTTCAAATTTGAAGATTTACAATTATTAGAAATTATTTTATTCTGGAAGCTTACATTAAATTTTATTCAGTTTTATAAATTTGCGATTGAATATTCTTCAATTAGATTTACAACTGAATATTCACGAAGCTGGAATGTTTACACTTTCACAGTTTGGAATTATATAACAGGAAATGCTTCTTTTAATGTGATTCAGTTTTTAAGATTTGAACTGAAAAATCATTCAATTTTTAGGATTCCCAATTCAAAATTCTCCAGTTTTTACATTAAAAAATGATATATTTTCACATTCTTCTATTTATCAGATTCAGAACCAAATATTTTGAAGATTGGATTGTTCACAATTCAAAATGCTGCAACAATCCATCCTTTATTTTAGAACATATAGTTTAACTCTAAAGACTTAAAATTAAACCTTATTAAATTTTGAAGAATTGATACTGAACTTTAATAAATTTTATAGATTAGCAATGGGACATTTTTCAATTCTCAAGATTCAAAGTTGAAGATTCATAATATATGAATATTAAAATTTTTTTCTAATGTTCAATATTTAGTATGTGGCACTGAAAATGATGCAATTTTTAACGTTATTTTCTTGTTAGGGTATTTTTATTTCGAAGATAAAAAATTATTTATTTTTCAAGATTCACAATTTGATGTTATACAATTTGAACATTTGAAATTGAAATTCATCCAATAGATTGTCACATCTATCCGGAAGAAAAAGCATTAGTGAAAACAAAAACGCGAAAAGTAAGAAGAAACAAAAGAGCCGCAACGTGGACAGAGTGAATGAATGAATTTGAAGATTATCAAGGTGGCGATTCGGCGGACGACTTCAAATTCCCGTTCATTTCCCGGTTCTTGCCGGTCAAGTTTTTCAGTTTTCCCGGTCAGCTAGAAGTAATATATTTATATTATTCGCAAAACCTCAACATTTTTTTTATTCATGACGTTCATTCTAAACATCCTTTAACACAACAGATGAAACAATGCAAAATAAATCAATTTTGAAAAGAATACTCAAATTTTCAACAACAAAAAATCATTTTTTTTTTTACATAAATTTGAACAGTTGAACTTGAAATAAAAAACATCAATTTACGATAACTTAAAAACGGCTTTCCAACCAAATAGTTAATTTCTTAATCAAGAAGATGGATTTTCAACTGGAGCGCTTCAATTTTTCAACCATGCAGGTGAATATTCAAACGAGAAGAATAATTTTCAAATAGAAAGAATAATTTTCTAAGACAAAATACAATGTTTCAACAAAATAGTCGAATTTCGAACCCAAAACATAATTATTTTCCACCAAGAATTAAACAATAACATTTTTAGTCAAAAAAACCCATTCCAAACCAAGCATAGGAGTTTTATACTAAAACAAAGAATCTTCAACTGAAGGAGTCAAGTTTTCGAACAGATGAATTAACTTTTACTGAAGAAGATAAATTGTTAACGAAAATTTGAATAATCGATTTTTAAATTGAAAAAAGCGATGATTAACTAAACAAATGAATTTTCAACTAAAACTACGGAATTTTCAATTGGTATAAGTTGAATTTTCAGTTAAAAAAAATTAATTATAAAAGAAAACGAACTTTCAACAAACGAAAAAAACTAACTTTCAAACAAATCATTTCACTTTTACACAAAATGATGGAGAATCAAATGACATTGTAGGTGCTACACTGAACCAATTTCTAACTGAAATGATGAAAATTTAACTAGAATAGTTAAATTCTTGTCAAAAAATTAATTTTCATGCAAAAACAAAATTTCCAAGAAAATGGTTGAGATTTGAACTATTAAAAATGAAAATTTGCAAACAAAAAAGGAAAAGTGACATTTTTGTCGACTAAAATTGAAAAAAGTTTACATTTATAACTTGAATTGTTAACCGCAAAGAAGAACAAAATGCGTGAAGTTTCAAAGAAATAACTGAATTTTCAACTCAAACAGATCAATTTTTACCTGATTTTGAAGATTAATTTTCTACAAAAAAGGCAAATTTTCTTCGAAGTACATAATTTCTCAAAGAAGAAGTTTAATTTTCAAATTCAGAAACCAATGTTGAAACTTTGATTTTCACTAAAAAAAGATGAATTGATTTATAAAAAAGTGGTTATAATTTCGACCAGAGGTGAATCCAAAAATTTTTATTTTCAACAAACAAGTTTAAATTTTAAACAAGTAGTTGATTTTTTACGTAAAACAAGATGAATTCGCAAGAACAATGTAAACAAGTTTTCTATCGTAATTCAAGAACTCTAAAGACTACATAAAGTACTTTCTTTACTAAAAATTAAGAAGAGGGGACTTTAAAATTGTGATAAATGTTGAATTGGAGAAACGATATTTAAAAATCCTCTCTTCTAAATCCGAATTATAATTAGTTTGAAAAGTTCCCGTTCCATGAAAAAAATTCCCTGTT
>WSXT02191019.1:0-19797 GCA_011762715.2 Neuroterus valhalla
ATCAGTATCTACAAGCTCATATACTTTTTAATTTAATTTTTTGAGTTTCGAAATTTCGATATCACAAGACGTTTGGACAATACGTTTTAGCGTTTTCGAGCGCTGGTCCCCTTATTGCATCCGGACCCTCAATTGTTATAATTTTGTGATGGAGAAATTGCTTAAAATAGAAAATTCTTTTAAAAATCCAAAGATTCTCATCCTATAATTCATACTTGGAAAATATTTACATTTTATAAATTTAACAATTGGATTGCAGGCTTAGTTGCAAATATATGTTTTCATATTTATTAAATGCAAGGCGCGTTTATTCTTTTTGAATGATGACTATGGAATGACATTAGGATGGTATGCACGTATTTCTGTGCACAAACGAGTATGTGGGAATAGTCACGTATCACATATAGATTCACCTATCACGATAGAATCATGAATCAAGTATTGAAATTTTGTTTCTTAGATAAGAACGCAAGTTTATATTGGGATTCCGGTATCTTTTGATTTTTGTTGGGGGTTTCTTATATTTTCTGAATATGAAAATAAATTTGAAGACGATTGAAAAATAACGATAAGGCGTCCTCTTCAGAAAGAATTTTTTTTTTAATTATCCGACTTGCGGGGAATTGAATTGAAAGGAAAGACATTTTTATTGCGGAGTTCTATAAGAAGTTCCTGGAGCCTTTTTAGATATTTTGACATTTTTCAAGTAACGTTCATACTATGTGTGGGGTGTGATTTTTTTTGTGAATTCAACTGTATAGGAATGTATTCAATCTACCTGATAAAATTCGCATTTGAAAATTCCCCATATATTGTATTTTATAAGAAAAACCTTATTAATAAAGAAAATCAAAATTATCTGAATCAAAAAAAAATTCCTCAGGTTTTTGGAAAATTGGAATAGTATGAAGTAAAACTCAAATTTCAGGAAACGTTTCTATACTTATATTTTTACCCGAGTTTACAACCTAATATTTTATCATTCATGGCATACAAAAGAGTGAGTAAATTAGAGTATATTTAGTATCCAAACACAAAAGAAATTAATATATGCAAAAAAGTTTCTGGAAGAACGGTATAAAAATTGTAATTCAAAAAGAAGGAAGCTAAGGTATGACAAGAAAATGACGAACTGCAGTCGGGTGTAGAATATTAATTCCCAAAAAGATTCGTGACAAAATGTTATACATTGTCTAGAATCAGTTAGTCTGGCTACGAAGGTGAATGACTCTAAAATGTCCTTTTAATTTTTTTCATTCCAAGAAGAAACCTAGATTTCTAAGAATAGCCAATGAAATTCTGAATTTAATTTGGAACATTATAAATTGTGTGAATAAATTATATTTGATGATACTCAGAATGCATATATTTTCCCGTGCCACAATTCTTTTGGCACCCTGAAAGTCTTGAAATTCACCCTCTCATTGTTTTATCCAGAAATTAATTCTATGTATAAAACACCAAAGATAGTTATATAATTCACGTGGTAATAATTTAATATAAAATTTGATGCAACTCCGATTCTTAAATGCAATTTTTATTATCAATATAATTTATCATTATTATATCATACCTTCTCATACTTTAAATTCAATTTGAATTTAATGGTTTGCAAATTTTAGTGTTTCAAAACATTAGAAGATTCCAAATTTTGAGTCATATGATTGTGATCTTTCGAAATCAAACACATCACATGAACCGCCTTAATAATAATAATTAATAATTAATAATAATAATAATAATAATGTAAGAGCTACTCATTATTTTTCAACTTTCTTCAAAAAAGTTGATTCTTCACGTCAGTATAATACATTTTTGTCCAACAGAAAGCGAAGTGATGATAAAGTTCACAATTTTTATTCATAAAATTTTTTGACGAAATTAATACAATAATAAGAGAGTCGCGAGTCCGGTAACTCTAGAGTTCTCTAAGAATTAGGAAGCTGTTGCTCTTGGTGGTTCGGAAACCACCTTAAACTGTAGGTCCCGCCCACACCTTTGAGTTAGTGGTGAGGTGTGCAAAAGAACAGAGAGCAGGTTATGCAGAGTTTCTCAAAACCCCTCACACGGAGGCAATATAAACAAATATTCCAATAATAATAATGGATATAATAATATATAATAATTGTATAATATATTATCATTCACTTGACTTATCCCGTGGATGATTGATAAAAAACCGGGTTAGGAGACCCGAGATACATTGTTGACGAGGAAACTAATATAATGATATGTTTTACATTTCGCATTGCTTGAATTCGAATTACTTTAAATTGTTTGTTTCTAGATGAAAAATACGTACATGTTATGAAAAAATGGAATATGATCTTCATTTTATAATTGGCTTGATTTAACGTTTAAAATAATTTGAATTATGTTTTTTGTATGTAGAGTGCTTCATCAAAGTACATTAATGTTTAAAAAAAAACACATAATTTATCAATATTAAGTAATGAATAATATGAGTTTAATAGCTTTAAAAAGACCCCGTCTTATGGAACGTTTTTTCTCCTCTCTTTTATTTCATTTTTTCAACTTGTACATACAAAAAATATGATTTGCGAAATTTGAAATTAAATATCAAAAATATAAAATATTAAAAATATTAAATAATAAGAAATTCAATAGTTCCAACCCTCAAAATTTCAGTTCTGTTTAAATTAAAATTAAAAAATGAGGGCTTTGTTCAAAACAACCCAGAAAGACCACTGAGGATTTGATTTAATGCTCTTCCTTCATCATTTTAATTACCACTTCTCCAAATCAATAAGGACAGCTCACTCAAAAATCGAAAAATGATAAATTGATGAAAATTCTTGTCGGACTGAAATCGCCTTTTAATACTGAAAGCATTGAACTCACCGTAGTAAGGATTCGTTTTATAAACTTCATGTGTGTTAGTTCTCCAAATATCCTCTTGAAAATGATCAGTGTCATTTGTGAGCCGACTGACAAGTTCCACAAAAGTATAATTATCTGAAGATGTCTCAGATTTATTCTGTGAAAGGACGCGCAGAATTTCTTCTTCCTTGATGGTCGCCAGTCCACCGGCAGTCAGGATATTAACAGTTTTTCCTCTAGCCAGGATGACTTGAATGAGGAAGTTAAAAATGCAGACCTTCCCGAACGTCCCCATCTTCAGACGTTCGGGTCCTCTTTGAAGACGAAGGATTCCCAAAACTTGACAACTTTTTCGAAAATTCCCGAGTCACCGAAAAATGTTTCTCAGTTGAAATAACTAATAAACTTACGAAGATCACGGAAAAGTCTTTTTCGCGGAGGGATCAAAGTTTTTTGATTCGATTTTTGGAGGTAGGGAACACTAGAAGGATTTTGTATTTAGTGAAGTCTTTTTAAAATATTTTAAATAGATTCCCCTCCTCACGGCGACATATGAAGGAACCGTTTGCGGAGGTCTGTTCGACATCAGTTTCCAAATTAATGCACCACCTCCTCCGCCGAAGTTCACGGTGTCTGCCTGAAAGCACGTTTAACGAGCGACGACAGAATGCCTGGAACGAATGCCGAGGCACCTGTCTTGCCAACGCTGATGATTCGGAAGGGGGAATCTGCCTATATCCCCACCATGATACATTTATTTGAATTGAAATTAAGTATCGTGAATCTTGAATCACACCTTGTACCAAATCCTGTTCAAGCTTGGAATTCCCAAATTGTACTTTGTATCTTGAACTTGAACATCAAATAATTTTAATAAACTTGTACATCCAATTTTTATGCAAACCGCCCGGAGATTCGTTCAAATCCACAAAAAAATAGAAGTATTTTTTTTTCTTTTTTAAAATAATATTCAAAGGTTGCGCAAGATAAGAAAAAAGAGGTTTTTGTGAATTTTATTCAGAATCCTCAATATTAGGTGAATAAGTGAAAAAATCGGTTCTTCGAGTTTTTTGCGCTAATTATGATTTTTTTGGAGTTTTTTAATGCAGATTGTTTCCAACGCATGGAATCCTACTTTACACGGATAATTAGATGTTTATTTAGATTGTTTAAACAATTTATTATTGTTTTTAGCAACTTTCTCTTCGAAAAGGGTTAGAAAGTCAAGTTTTGTTCTGAGTTCTTCATCTTATTTTCAATGTTCCAGTAAAAACGAGGTAATAATCAATTAAAGTTAACAAAAATAATTGTTTGTGCAATTTTTTATTAATTATAACAATATTCTCTCAGAATAATGCTAAAAAGTTGCGGTTTTTTCTGAAAATTTCAACTCTTTGTCCACTTTTCACTTGAAGTAAGTAATTATTTAATTTAATTTAGCAAAACTATTCATTTAAACAAATTGTGAACATTTATAGCTATCTTCTTCTAGTTTAACACTACATAGTTGCGGTTTTTTCCTGAAATTTTTTACTTTTTATCACTTTTCAATTAGGTTAAAGTAATAATCAATTAAAGTTAACAAGAATATTGTTTAGACAATTTATTATCATTGCTTATAATATTTTCTTTGCTTAATGATAGAAACTTGCGTTTTTTTTTGAAATTTTTAACTTTTTGCCCACTTTACACTTGAAGTAAGGAAATTTTTAAATAATTTAGCAAAAGTAATTGTTGGGATAAATTATTATTTATGGCTATCTCCTCTTAGATAAGTGCTAAAACGTTGCGGTTTTTTCTAAAATGTTTAACTTTGCTTTATTATTTTAGTTGTGAACAAATAATAAATAAACATTAGGGAGAATCATTTTTTAAATAGTATTGTATTGTTTTAAGTATAATATATTTTTTTTCTTTCCCCAATGTTAAAAAAAATTAATTAAAACAAAAAAGCTGAATTCATTCAGTGAAATTTGAATTTCGAATTTTCTACTAAAATTACGGATCTTCAACACAATAATTGAATTTTTAGGAAAGTAGTTCAAATTTCAACCAAGGAGTTGAATTTTCGACCTAAAAATATAAATTTTTATTCAAGAATAGAATGGCTCATGTTTCAAGAAAAAAATTTATTTTAAATAAAAAACAATCTAATTCAATCAACAATTAAAGCAATTCATTCTAATTGATTTTTTTTTCAAATTCCATTCAGTGCAAAGTTAAACATTTAAAAAAAAACAACAACTTCCTATCACTTATCAAAGAGAAAATGGTTATAAACAACAATAAATTGTTCAAATAAGCATGTTTGTTAACTCGCATTAATTATTACCTCATTAAGTGAAAAGTGGATAAAAAGCTTAAGAGTTTAGGAAAAACCGCAACTTTTTAGCACTAATCTCAGAGAGGATAGCCATAAACAATAATAATTTGTTCAAACAATTACTTTTGTTAAATTAATTTAAATATTACCTCACTTCAAGTGAAAAGTCGGCAGAAAGTTAAGAATTTCAGAAAAAAACGCAAGTTTCTATCATTAAGCAAATAAAATATTATAAGCAATGATAATAAATTGTCTAAACAATTATCCTTGTTAACTTAAATTGATTATAACTTTAATTTAATTGAAAAGTGATAAAAATTTAAAAATTTCAGGAAAAAATCGCAACTATGTAGTTGTAATTTAGAAGAAGATAGATATAAACGTTTACAATTTGTTTAAACAAATATTTTTGCTAAAATAAATTGAATAATTACTTACTTCGAATGAAAAGTAGACAAAGAGGTGAAATTTTCAGAAAAAACCGCAACTTTTTAGCATTATTCTGAAAGAATATTGTTATAATTAATAAAAAATTGCTCAAACAATTATTTTTGTTAACTTTAATTTATAATTACCTTGTCTTAACTGAAAAGTTGAAAATAAGATGAACTCAGAACAAAACTTGACTTTCTAACCCTTTTCTAAGAGAAAGTTGCTAAAAACAATAATAAATTGTTTAAACATTCCAAATAAACATCTAATTATCCGTATAAAGCAGGATTCCATGTGTTGGAAACAATCTGTATTAAAAAACTGCAAAAAAATCATAATTAGCGCCAAAAACTCGAAAAACCCATTTTTTCACTTAGGGGGGTTTTCTGGGACCCTATAAAACAAACTTATGGGGTTGATATTTGAAAAGTAATATTTTATTCGCATCCAGTGACTAATTTCGAAGAGAAATGGTGAATTTCGAACTCGATTAAAATAATATTGAAAATTCTGAATAAAATTTACAAAAACGTCTTTTTTCTTATTGCAAATACGTGTTGAACTTCATGGGGCTTGCGCCACCTCTAAATATTTTTTTTCTTTTTAAATGCGTTTATTTTTTTGTGTATTGTGGAGTTATTGTACATAGATTCCACGTCATTTTTCCAAACTATCAAATCATTCAAAATACGTAGGACTACGTCTGTCTGGGCTATTTGAGTTTCCATTTTTTCAAATATAATTATTCAAACGAATGAGATTTAATTATTATAATTTATCTGAGGCTCTGAAGCCTTATTATTAGTTCAATTTTACATTCAAAATTAATGAAATTATTCTATTTTAACAAAATAAAGACTAAAATGAGCCAGACAGACATATCCTTTTACATTTTGAACCATCTTCTATGAGCTCGATAACTTTTGAGAAACCTAATTTTATTGTTTGGCCTTAGTACACTCTTTCAATGTCAGAAACTGAAGGTCAAGTTCGTTAGCTAGCTATTTGGGATGAAAGTCCGAAAAATTGAAACATTTTGAAAATTTTTGAGACCATTTTCTTCAAGACGCAATATATAGAAAAAAAGCTTGAAGGAAAAAATGTTTCATTTTGGAAGCCCTTCAAGTTGATATAACCAACTTTTTGAATTTTTTCAAAAAATCGAAAATTAAAATCTTGGTCGCACAAAAAATAATGAAAAATAGGAAGTTTCATTTTTTAGTCTTACTACGCAAAGTACGGGAAAATGTAAAAAAACAAAAATTGTGCACCAAAAAAAGATCTAAAAATTCGGTAATATTCACTTTTTGATAGGACAGGTAGTTTTTGCTTCATTCATAAAAAAAAACCATATTAAAAATTAAAAAATTTAATTTTTGGATAGTGGACACAAGCTCTGGAAAAAACAAATAGACACAAGTTCTCAACCAGAAAAGTATCTTTAAATGTGCTATCAATCTTTTTTTTACAGGATATGTTGTTTTCATTTCAATCAGGAAAAATAAATATGATAATGAAATTTTTGAAAGGATGACGAAAGCTAAATTTGATTGATAGAGAAAAGTTGATCAGTCGAAGAAGATCTATTAATTTGTTATAATTTTTCCGATTGGACGCGAAACGTCACAAAAATATCCATGGGCGTATCAAACCTATTTCAATAGATTCTAATAAGTTTAAAAAAAATCTTAATTATTGAATGCTTTATAGAAATTAAATCTCTCATAAATGAAAGATATTAAGGGATATCACATTATTGGCTTCAAATATCCTGGGGCTGCATAAAAATATCCACGCGATATTCCTTTAGGACAGAAATTTTTATATTCCAAGGATATCTTTGAACATAAATGAGATTTATACCAATATCCCTGTTATATTCTAAGATATCTAGGATATTCAGAGGATATCCTAGACATGTACAAAAATATTCTACTTTGAATATCCCAAGTACGTCCTAAAAACGTTCCAGGCTATCCATCCTATATGTTCTTCCGATACTCTAGGACTTAGAAAAAAAGATAAAATATGTTTTATCCGTATTAATGAATATCCTGGATATCCTGGTAATGAAGGAAATGGTGAGATATATCCTATTTATATCACAAGGTATCTTGGGACCATTCTAGAAATATATCCAGGATATCTTAGAATGAGGAAATCATCATTTGTAGGACACAAATCAAACGAAAACGTTTGAAAAATTCCAATCAACAAGCGCAAGTGTTGAAAGTTACGAGTTAAATGATATTCTATTTTAATTGATGAGACGAAGAAATTAGTCAAAAATAGTCAGTTAAATCTTTGAAAGTTTGAAATCGCATGACCGTGACACACTTTGAGAAAAAGTATTACCATTTCTACTCGAGCACTTCGAATAGAAGAAAATTTAACTTGAATCGATACTATTACTCGCATGCCGAAATCAAATTCCCATAAAAATTTAAATGTAAAATGTTTGGCTCCCAGAAAGGCAAAACGAGAATGCTATAGAATGAATATAAAACATTTTATATTTTGAGATTTAGGTGGGAATTATTTAAATTTGGCAAGAATAAAAATTCAAATGCTTAAAATTAAAAATAATAAATGTTTTGAAAGGAGACGAAAATTGGAAGCTTCCAAATCCATAAAACCTGATAAGGAATTTGAAAATCTCTCAAATCTTAGCTTTATAGAGAAAAATTTTTCAATATATTTTTTTAATGAAATATGACAAAGAGAGCTATAATTTGTATTGCGTCAATGATCAATTTGTGCTGATTCTGTTATCATACAACGCCACAGAATCTAAAGTTTAGAACAAACGCAATTGTCAATGCTTTTTTTGCATGTAAATTATTCCTTGAAAAATCATACATTTCATTGTCCATTCGAGTTTTGTAGGCAATTTTTCGGATCATTTCAAAGTATAAATATTTAAATATTTAAATTAAATATCATACAAGAAAAACTGTGTTTTCCAATTTTTTCTGTGAACTATTGATTTTAAAATTGGAAATATCTATGCCAAATAATATTTCCTTTTTCAAAATATACAACTTGAGAGAAAGGCTCTTTTAAAGAATTTGTTTAAAAATAACTTCGACGACTTCCAGACCATCAATAGTTAACAATGTAATGGTTTGATAGACGTCTAGTTTATTCATAATTTCCACATTCGTTGGTTTTTCCCCAGACGTGAAAGAACAAAAGACAATACCATCTCATACAGTCTTTTTTATATACAAACGTGCTTTTTCTTCAGATGATTCCAAAATTTTAATTAAAAATCATGGAAAAAAACACGTTGAGTTGTACAATAAAGATGTAAGAAGGGGAACGAAATCGACTTTTGGGCCAAAAAATAATGCCCAAGAAAACTATTTTCTATGATCAAAAGGTTCAGTAGACCCAATGATGCAATAGTTGAACTTTTTGCAAGAGAAAGTAAAGGAAAACCCCAACCGAAATTCTGGGAATGTAAGTTAAAATGGATTGATTAGTGGTTTTACTATTTTTTAAATCAAAAATTTATGTAATGAAACCATATATTTTTGGGTAGAGAAGATTCATATGTGAATTCTTTTCTAATCAAAAATCGGTCGTTTGATTTGTCTATGCAATTAGCGTTTTCTAATTTTTAATCTTTTGACCTTTTACATCCTAAATTGATAAATTCATACGCCTGGGATTCCCGATACTAAAATGAGATTGTTAAAAACGAGATAAGGCTTTTCAATGTCAAGTTTTTTCTCAGGGTCTCCTTTAAACTTGGGAATTTCATATTGTGTGTTATGAAGGCTATAAATTTGCAAATGATATCAGAATTTTAAAAGTGTCGAAAATCCTGAAAAAATCTAATTCATTCAGAATCTTAATCCACTCATTTACTCGCTCATTCTGCATCACCGATGGGATAGTCACAAAAATCGAAGGTCACTCACAGATCCAAATTCTTTACAGTTACATAATATATTATTTCTTTTATATTTCACCGATTCGGTTTTGTAAATTAGTTCACGCATTTCAAACTGAATTTATTACAATAAATTACTATATAATTCAATGAATAATTCTTACGTTCTCGTTTTCTGGGATTTTGGAATTCTATTCGATAAAATTTTATAAACTAGCGAATGTGAATATAGGAAATCGTCCTTTCGAAAATGCGGAAAATTTTTTATCGTTAATCCCAGGCACTTGAATAATCCATGATGGTTAATAATTAAAATGATTGAGAATTCAAAAATTCAAAATTTTCCTTGTTTTAGACTTGCACATAAAAAGCGGTTTACCCACCATTCTGAAAATTATGAAGGCATCACAAATCATGGTGTAAATTATATAATATAACAATAAACTATTACATGATATTATGAAATACAATGCAGGACATAAATAAAACGAATAGTGCTGCGTAATTCTGTTTTTCAGAGAGTATTTAGTTGTGTTTTTTTTTAGAGTGAATTTCCATTTATAGAATCGATTTCATAGTGTCTACCAGGAAAATAATTAATAATACTGCATGAATTTAGTTCGAGATTTGATTCTAGTTAATCATTCTTCTACAATAAACCGGTTAGGGAGTCAACAGCCTTTCTAGATTCGAATATATTGCATTTTTTTAATAATAAGGAATAAGGGAGTAAATTATTCTCTTCCAAAGAGGGAATTTGAAGATGAAAACGTTTATAGTCTAAAAATTAGAATAATTTTTGGATATTTTGTGAAAAAAAATTTCACTCTTTTAAGTTTTTAGTTGTCATGCTGAAAATTTCACAGCGAGGAGGCCTTGAAGTAGAAGGCTTTCAAATCACAGTTTTTGATTTTTATATTTAAAATCATTGAACTTGAAAGTTTTGAAGCTGTATTTTCTGAAATGCGAAGACGCTGAAAAATTACCTCATTAATCAAGAAGCATTGAGATAGAAAATTACTTTTTTTTTGTTCAGTTGGAATTCAATTATTTCATAATTTTATATTGGAAGCAATTTGAACGCCTGAAAATGAAAAAGCGGCAAAACTAAAAATGATTGAATTTGAAATCGGCGAAATTCAAAAGGCTCAACGATAAACATGATGTAGGATGATTTAATCAAGTGTCCAGGAACACTGAGTATATTTGGTCTACGCTCACCACGCTTCAAATTTTTGAGCGTCGAAAATTAAACATTTTGAATTTGTTTAATGATAGGCCTAAAAGTATTATAGACATGAAGAAACAAGTCTCAGGAAAAAATGTTTGATAATGCTTTTAGAAATTTCAACATAATTAGGTACTAATTGTCTCGTTTGGAAAAATTATTCATCATGATTATTATTCAAGCTATTGAAAAATTTATTTGTAAAAATAAATGAGGTCCAATTGCGGAATAGATTGTTTTCAGAGAAAATGAATCTCCATTAATTGAAAAGTTATCATTTTTTTATTTGGTAAAAACCGACAAGAATTTTATGTTTCCAATTTTTTTCCATAAAAAATAATATTTTTTCTGAACAATACCACCAGCAATAATATTGGAATTAAAAAAATATGAGTATCATATCTTACAGTATTAAATTATTAATGGTGTGGTCCTATAAAGTAAAAACTTGTATAAAATAAATATATTCAATAAAATTATGAATTTCTGAGCAAAAAATGATGAAAATACAAAAAAAAAAGAAAAAAAGGAGATTTTCATTATAAATCAAAATCAAAGAAACCGTTTTTCTTGGAACTAGCCAAAAGGCGCGCCGAGCCGCTTGCGGGCAAATAAATCTCCCATAAACCAGTATTCAAAAAAAGTAGGAATCGACACGAAACAGAAAACTCGTCTGGTCTTCCTCTTGTTAGTCCAAAAGTTATCCTCCAAATTAACTTTGCTCTTTTTTGGGGGGACAAAAAACAATTCTATAATACTGCTCAATGTGAGCAAACTGAAAACATGCTCTCCGCTTGTTAAAAATGATATAATGGTTACATAATGCGTGGTAACTGGGGGTAAATGACGCGTATAAAAGTTGAATAAATTAAATCGAAATCTGTATCGTAAAGAAGAAAATGGGCCTGTCAAGACTGTAGAACGTAGATCATTGAAATATGAGAAAATTACAGGCACATTTAGGTATTATTCGAATCGTAAATTCGAAATAAAACAAGTTTAGATCATGATGTGAATGCGTCATGCACAATGACTGGCTTTCAAGGCATATGGGGGTAAGGGCGATGTAAAGAAGAAGAAAAGTACTTGTTCATATATTCACATCTCTTTAATTATTCAATATTTAACTGCAAGAAAAGCTTAAGCAGATCTAGAAAATATTCGTTTAATACAAATTTTTGCGGATTTAGAGATATAGAGGATCCTGCAAATATTGAGGTATTATCTCCTTACATATTAGCTTAAACTAGATTTATTGAAAAAAGTGCAGAAATCTGTCACTCGTCCATCACCTCTCTTACCGCTTCCGGTAGGAACAATCGAAAAGCTTTGTTCATAATCGCCTACAAGTCGTATTTCTTAACCGCTTTGAATGTGATTTTTTCAATGCTCAGCAATCAATTCTTCAGAGAATTGTGGTTTGCGATTTTTGAATTTGTTTCTCAGATCAACAATATATAAACAAATAAAGTGACAAAATTGGCCATCTCAGGTTTGCGAATTTCTAACTTAAGAAAAAATTCTGAAATAAGTTTACTACCAGCCAGAATTATTGTAACTACACTCAGAAATAATAGAGCAATAATTCTATTATTATTTAAGTTAATTATTACAAACAACTTTTATAAAAAAATTCTTACTTTCATGTATTTCTCATCGGAGAAATTTTTTTTTGCTCTGATTGCTAATATTTTTCATAGGAGTCATAACATGAAACAATAAATTATCATAAGTTAACAATCACTATTTTTATAAACAATTTGTATGAGCACATTGTTGCTTGCGTTTATTTCTCATGTGAGAATTTTTTTTTTACTCTAATTGCTAATATTTTTCATGAGAGTCACAATTTGAAAAAATAAATATCATAAGTTTACAATTACTATTTAAATAAGCAATTTGTATAAGCACATTGTTGCTTGCATGTATTTTCCATGTGAAAAAGTTTTTTTTACTCTAATTGCTAATATTTTTCATAAGATTCATAATTTGAAACAATAAATGATCATAAGTTAACAATTACTATTTTTATAAACAATTTTTATAAACAAATCTGCCAGTCGGCAATTTTCTCTCAGAAAAAAATGTTTTTTTCTCCAATTATTATTGGCGTGACATTTATTGCGATGACTAACCAACGAAATGGAGTAATGAATAGTTTATGTGATTGTTATGAACCATTTTAAAAAAAACTGAGATTTATCACTTTTACATGTATACAGGACGGGTTTCCATTGAAATTATCCGACAATATAAAAAATAATTCTAAAATTCAATAGGGGACACTAAATAACAATTTGCGTAATTGTTAATAAAAAAATGGGAAAAAATTGGAGTAGAGCTTGAAGAAGAACTCAATGAACTTACAGAACAATTCGAATCCAAGAATGATTCGAGTTCTAAATCGTAATTCATTACCTTTAATTTTTTATTAGTAATCTCATTATCATTATAAATATCGATTGTCTCTTTGATTCAATATTACAAATAAGATTATCACAAAAATGACTGAAGAAAAAATGAGTTCTTTCTACGACCAACCGCAGACCGTCCTCTTAACATGTAAAAGTGATAAATCTCAGTTTTTTAAAAATTGTTTACAGCAATCACATAAATGATTTATTAATCCATTTTGTTGGTTAGTCATCGCAATAAATGTAACTCTAATAATAATCGGAGAAAAAAATATTTTTTTCTAAGAGAAAATGGCCGACTGAGAGATTTGTTTATAAAAATTGTTCATAAAAATAGTAATTGTTAACTTATGATAATTTATTGTTTCAAATTCCGACTCTTATGAAAAATATTAGCAATCAGAGCAGAAAAAAATTTTCCGATGAGAAATTCGTGAATGTAAGAATTTGCTAATAAAAATTGTTTATAATGATACACTTGAATAATAATAGAATCACTGCTGTTCTATGAGAGTAGTTGCAATAATTTTGGCCGATAGTGAGCTTATTTCAGCATTTTTTCTTGAGTTAGAAATTCACAAACCTCAAATGGCCAATTTTTTCACTTTATTTGTTTATATATTGTTGATCTGAGAAACAAATTCCAAACTATTCTCTTAAGAATTGAACACAACTTTTCGATTTTGAACCACTGTGGAGCGTGCATGGAGAACACACGAAGAAGCGCTCAGAAAAGGGGAGAGAAGAGTCAGGGAACTGTCTATGGAAATCCCCGTCTCAGAGTCTAGACACATTTCCATTTTTAGAGAATTTAATTAAATAAAAAGATGCATTTCTTTACCCTGTGACGAAGAACAGTTTTTTGCATTTTTCTTTTCAAGACTTTGTAATTTTTAAATTTCTTTTGTCGCTCAAGTTAAACCGGTTTTACAGGAAGTTCGTATTTTGAACATTTTTGATTTTTTAACTTTTCAGTTTTCAGTGATATTTCGACTATTCGTTTCAAAGCCGGAACCCTTTCTGAAAGAGAATAAATAAACAAGATTTTATACTCTGGTTAATTTTCAAAATTCTTGTATTGAAAATTTTTGTGATTGGATTATTTATCACCTATAATTAAATTATTTTATTAGGCATCAGGTAAACTTTGAAAAATAATTGAGAATATCATTAGTGCGCTTGTTAAAATTCGATGCCTACAAAATAATTTCCTAGCAATTAATTTTTTCTTTGCGGTCGAAGTTCAAGATCGAAGAGCCCGAAGGTGCTGACTCTTCATATCTACTTCCTTCAGTTTAAGGACGTTGCTAAACAAATGAATTCCGTTCCTCATACTCACGTATTTGTACATTGTTGTCTTTATTTTTTATTATCTTATTTTTTAACTGAAAATTTTGATCTCTATTGAAAAATTTAGTTCTTCGAAAAAATAATTATATTTAAAAATATTTATAAATTTTTATTTTAAATATAATATTTATAAAATATTTATAAAATATTTCAAAATAGGTAAAACTGTATTTATATTCCTTTCTAAGGTCTACAAGATTATATAAACTATGCAAAGCTGATAATTTCATAAATTTCTAAGCGTCTATAATGCATTTCAAAGTTGGGAATTTAGACGCTTCAAAGTTGGAAAGGCCATCAAATTTGAGTTTTTGAAGTCAAATGTTCCAAAATAATAGTATTAAAAGTTAGAGAAAGTCTAGTGTCTACACGTGCTGAAAAATACGGCTATTCCACCGAAATTTCGGTACGCGTAGCCTTGGCCTTGAATTGAATGCTCAGAAATTTCAATAAGGAATGCTACAAAATTGAAGTTCTTAAATCGAATTATGGAATAAAAATCTCCAAGTTGATATACATTTCCTTTTTACATCTTATATTCTCATCTCAATGAGAAGGTTTTGGTTTTATGTGAAAATTAACTTCGGCGGGTTTCATTAGGTCCCTACGTTTGCGAGACCCCCTGAATCCGAAAAAACAGGTTTTACGATAGTGTCTGTCTGTCTGTCGTTTAGGCAACGTCATCGTTCTCGTATGCATGCTTAACTCTGAAAAGACTAATTGGATTTGTTCGCGCTTTGGCACACGTTTTGGCACACTGGAGAAAGTAATAAAATGTATAATCTTATTTAACATGAAAAATAACGTTTACTGGCTCAAGCAGACAAGATAAGGAAAAAACGTCCAGGAACAAAGTTGTATGTAACAAAAAGATATATCAATTTGTTATGGACTTTTTCTTATGAAACGCATGGTTTTTCTTTTATTCGTGAAAAATGGCATTGTATATAAAAAATTTCACTTCCCAGAAAAACTTTACGAGATAAGAAAAAAATTGTGGAGAGAAAAATTAATTTGTTTTATACTATTCTTTTGATGAGATATATCTTTTTAACAATTGTGAAAAACGTTATTAGAAATAAAAGATGCTATTTTTTGATTAAAAGATGCAAGGATACGGCGAAATTTGTCATCCAAAATTTTTAATCTCATAAAAATGTCTACAAATTATGTCAAGACCATTTTTCGATGAAATGTATAGTTTTTCTGTTAAACCTGAAAAATACAATTGGAAATAAGAAAATGGAATTTCTCGAAAAACGTCAAAAGATAAAAGGAAATGTTAATTACAAAATTATTCACTGAGAACAAAGCATTTTTAATATAATCATTATTGTATATTTCAAATATAATCTAATTTCCTCTAAATCCAGTCATAACAGATCAAAGCTGAATAGAAAATCATTCTTTTCTATCAATAACGGGATGGAACAAATGTTTTGATCGGGACCCTTAAGAAATTCATCATTATAAATACACTAATATAATTTGCTGACTGAAAATAATAATTATCAAACAAATTAAGGTAAAACATTAATATAAGATGAATTGAATACAATATCTTTCAACATTATATAGAAAATTTCGCGTTCTGCACATACTTTAAACGATTGCGAAGCGCGAGACACGTGTTGAGGATGTTTTCTTCGAAGCCGAAAGAGCTTAAACAGAAGAGAATAGATAGTCTTTGCAAAAACGTGGGAGAAGTACAATGACCGAGCACGTAGAGCGAGTTAAATAAATCATCGAGCGCAAAGCGTGAGATCCAACAGACGCGCCTAGGCACGCGCAAACATTCATATATTTTTGAATGCAGTATTCTGACCGAAAGTTATAAAATCTGTGTAAGGACAAACAAGTGACGAAATAAACTATTTACGAACCTAAAATTAATTCTAATCTTCTGAAGATCTTCTATTTCTAATTTTTTATTTTTTATTATTCCATTTCAATCCCAAAAGAGTTACAATGTAATATGAGCAGTTTGGAGATGAATTGAACACTTCAATATTCAGATTGAATCAGAAATGATAAGGCGCCTCTATCCATTCTTATTAAAGATTCAAGTAACCTGGAAAAATCATGAGTGGGTTGGTATGGATTCTAAAGCAAAGTCAATGTATGAGATTAGTGATGGTTTCATGAAACTTGAATTTTCTTACGAAATGGGTTTTGCGATCATCATATTTCCACACAGTATTTCCGGTGCTGAGTAAAAAAATTTCCATAACTCACTATGCAATTTGCAATTTTTATGTTGACAGTGGCAACATTTTCGTTACTTTTGATTGGGATATAAATTTTTAGGAATTTAAAAAGTTTAATATTCTTCTATTCATAGCTGTATTTGCTGTGTGAAAATTTTTTAAATACCTGCACGACTTTATTATCGAAGTATAATATTGTGTACTCTGAAGTTTGTCATACTACCTGTATATTATTTTCAAAAAACATTTCTTCACAATTTCTTTTTTTATTGTATTATATGTGAGAATCATATTAATTGAAACTTTCTTCAGGATATGAATGGCAAGTTTGGATTTCTCCAATTTCGGAAACTTGAATTAAATTTAATATGCCTCTCAATCTCAAGGAAGTACCCTACGTGCATTTAATCTCGAAATCCACTCAACTTCATACTGATTTTTGGACTGACAATAATATATCCATTATCAACTGCTATGAATTTCAAAAGAGGTGTCTGTGCGTATTCAAGAAAAAACCATTCAGGTTGAAATTGTAAAAGTAGTTTTTACCTTGGTGTCTGTCTGGCTGTTGTCTTTGTCGTTGTCGTTGTCGTCGTCGTTGTCGTCTGTATGCTCCATAACTTTTGAAAGACTAATCGGATTGGATTGTCCTTTGGCACACATTTTGAGGGTCCAAAACGACACGTCGAGTTCGTTAACCAGCTATTTTGGATACAAAATCAAAGAGGGGGAGCATTTTGACAATTTCTTTGGACTTTTTTTTCCAAGACTCAAAAATTGTAAGTACAATTTCTTGTAGCAAGTAAAAAGTGAAACAATTTATCCTCATCATTTTTTTCGATAAAAACAAAATTGTCAGAGTTCTGGTATTTTCAAAACTCGAAACTATAAAATAAAATGTGAATTTTTAGCCAAATACCGCAAGATTGGAAAGATGGTCAGAGAGAAAAAATGTTTCTCCTTCGTAGCTCTACAAGATCGTGAATACAACTTTATGAATTTTCGCAAAAAATCGAAAATACCAATTTTGATTGCACAAATAATAATGAAAAAAATCAAAATTTTCATTTTGTGATCAGTCTATGGGAGATACGGAAAAAAGTAAAAGTGCTAAAATTGTTTATCTAAAAGATTTCCACAAGTTTGTTTTCAATCATTTTTCGATAGGGCTTGTAGTTTTTGTTTTTTCTGCAAGAATAGTCTAAAAATAAAAAATTCCAGTTTAAGCACAAGAATGGTTCTTTGAAATAACATCTACAAATTTTGTTTAATTTTTTTTTCTTATGAAATGCATAGTTGTGGTGTCAAAAAAAAAAAAAATTTCTAATAAAATTCAAGTTTCTAGCAAAACTTAACGAGATACAAAGGGAAGTTTGAAAAGAAAAACTTTTCCTTTCTGATGGGATGCGTGGTTTCTATTTCAACTGTAATTCTATTGATATTAGAAATAGACTAACTTAATTTTTCAAAAACAAAACAAGGTAAGAGGTATATAATTTATTATTTTGTACATTTGATGCATTAGAGGTAAAGGTAATATAAAAAAGTTTGCGTTCGGACGGATTTTGATCGAGTGCGCAGCACGAGACACACGGTGAGAATGTATTTGTTAAAGCCGGAGAAGCTTTGACAAACGAGAATTCACAATCATCAAATACAGCAGACGGCATTCTATTACTTAGTTTCAAAAGTTCTATACAAAATTGTGGAAAAGTACAGAGACCGAGCGCGTAGCAAAAGGTACATTTATTATCGAGCGCGAAGCGCGAGATCCGAAAGACGCGCGCCCGAGGCGCGCTCAAACTTGCCAGCGAAGCGAGCTGTGCGCGATGAGAATGTGCCCGCGCTGCGGGCAGTTTTTTTTCTAAATTAGTTTTTGGTGGTAATTCAACCTTGACTACATGGGCAAGCCTTGACTACCTTTTTTCAAATCGTACATTATTTTTCTTTTTTTGTTTTGAAAAACTTTAGTTCTGGTTCAGGAGATTTGTAATCGTTTAACCTTACTTCTTGCGATATTGAAGTGCAAAAATTTTTTATTCAACAAGAGATATGGTCTGAATTACAAACAATGTCCAACCTTGACAACCTTCCCCTGCATCACAAGTTCGCTCGCTCTCTAGGGATGTAATAAATGGAGATCGCTTTCTGCGTATGCGCAAAGATTGCTTGAACGCTTGTGGGATGTAAATGTTAAGTTTCTTCTTCGCTCTACAGACACAGTAAAAAGGCGACTTCAGGGAATTGTGGAATAAAGTTTATCAGCAACACAATGTCAGTTTAAAAACACCCAGAAAAATATAATGACGAATTACTTTAGATCAACGAAGAGTGCCAAAAAGGAAGGAAACATTCTCAAATCACATACTTGATTTTTTTCAAACATTAAGTAGGTCCATGTACATTTGTACATTAATGATTTGGCACGTTTCTGATTCCAGTTTGGAGTCCAAATTCCAAACCAATGCTGCAGAAATCATTAATCGCCGGTGAATCACTCGGTTCCTAAATAAAAGGAAATTGATTGGTCACGATGAAATTGAAGATTACAAGGTTGGGGGCTTGGCTAAGACATCTTTCTTTATGAAGATGTAGATTTAGATATTCCATTCTAACTGAATCCATTTTAGATATATTACTACACATCTCTTTTTAATGTAAGATTGAATTGGAATACAAAAAACGGAGTGGAAAGACTGCCGGTACCGGCAAAAAAACTAAATACCGGTACCGAAAAAAGACTTAATGCCGGTACAAGCAAAAAAGTTCGATGCCGGTTTTTAAGAGTAGACAGGTAGTCTTGATTTTCATTAACAATTTAGTGCATCCACTGAAAACATAGTTAACCTAAGTGTCCCTTTCCGAAGTCTTGTGGGTAGACGGAATTCGACTTCTGCTGCTGATATTAGAAATAATGTAGGCCACATACCTCCCTCTTTTCCCAACACTACTAGGGGCGGGAAGGCATCACCATGACTATTCGTAGAAATAATATAGGCCACATACCTTCCCTTTTCCTAAGACTAGTGGAGGGCAGACAGGCATCTCCGTGACTATTCGTAGAAATTATGTAGGCCACATACCTCCCTCTTTTCCGAACATTA
>WSXT02191030.1:0-19797 GCA_011762715.2 Neuroterus valhalla
GAACAAAATGTTGTATACAAACGTAGTTTATTGTTTTCTAAGGCTTTTCTCAAAATATCAACTCGATATCTATTTCAATGTAGACGTGAGTTGTTGCAAGAAAAAGATGTCGGTAAGGTAGGAATCGGGTAAGTTTAACATGGCCTTAAAGAAAAAAGAATCAGCTACAAACTTACAAAACTTTGCAACCATACAGTTGAATTTTCAACAGAGTAGTTGAATTTTCGACCGAATAGTTAAATTTTCGACCGAATAGTTAAATTTTCACCTTATCCAGATGACTTCACTACCACGAAAGATTAATTTTTGCATCTTGAGAAAAAAATGTTCAACAAAAAAGTTGAATTTTAAAGTTAAAGCCTGAGGTTTTAGGAAACAGTTGACTTCTTAGCTTCGAAACTCAACCTTTTTGTTGGAAATAAGTCTTTTTAGATTGAAAATTCATCTTTTATGGGATGCAACTTATCTGTTTTAGTTAGAAATTCAACTATTCTCTTAAAAATTCGTCTTTTTAGCTTGAAAATTCAAGTGTCTTCTCAAAAATTCGTCTCTTACATTAGCCAGCAAATCCAACTTTCCTTGAAAGTTCAATTATTTGGTTGCAAATGCAAGTGTTTGGTTAAATACTTCATTTTTGTTGAATAAAACTTGTTTTTTTAGTGTAAATTCATCTTTTCGGTTAAAAATTCACCTTTATTGATTGGTTATTGATTAAAAATAACTTTTTCCTTGGAAATTATATTTTTTGGCCAAAAGTCGTCTTTCCGTGTTGAAAAGTCAACTGTTTTCTAAAATGTCGACTTGTTTGGCTTGAAGAATCTATTATTTATTTGTAAATTCGTCTTTTTGGGTTGCGAATTTATCTTCTATGGTAGAAAAGAAACCTTCTTTGGTTAAAAATGATTGTTTTTTCTGGTTAAAGTATAATCTTTTTTGCTTACAAATTCGACTATCTGGTTAAATATTGATCTTTTTAGAGTGAAAATTCAACTGTTTTTTTTTAAATACGTACATCTGTTTGCTTGAAAGTTCAATTATTTGGATAAGAAAGCTACTGCTTGATTAAGATTTTTCTTTTCATTTAAATATTGGTTTGAAAATCCATCTCTCTTGGTTGAAAATGAATTTTTTTGGATTAAAAATGGTCATTTTTGGGTTAAAAATTCACCTCTATTTATTGAAAATAACTTTTTCCTTGGAAATTATATTTTTTGTTCAAAATTCGTCTTTCCGTGTTGAAAAGTCAACTGTTTTCTGAAATGCCGACTTGTTTGGCTTAAAAAATCTACTATTTATTTGAAAATTCGTCTTTTTGGGTTGCAAATTTATCTTCTATGGTAGAAAAGTAACCTTCTTTGGTTAAAAATGATTTGTTTTTTATAGTTAAAGTTTAATCTTCTTTGCCTAAAAATTCGACCATTTGATTAAATATTGATCTTTTGAGAGTGAAAATTCAACTGTTTTGTTTAAAATATGTATTTTTTTTACTAGAGAGTTCAACTATTTGGATAAGAAGCTACTGTTTGATTAAAACTTTTTTTTTTCATTTTACTATTGGGTTGAAAATCCATCCCTTTTGGTTAAAAATGAATATTTTTGGATTAAAAATGATTATTTTGGGGTTAGAAATTAATCTTATATTTTGACGAAATCATGTTTTTTGACAAACAATTCATCTTTCCAGATTTTGAAGTTAACAAAAAGCAGTCTCAAATAGTGAAAAATTATGATTTTATATAATCAACTCGAAGTAAATAACAATTCTTGATGTATTGTTCATTGCTGTACATATTTTCAATAATAATTGTAGCTGTAAGATTTAACTTTCAGAACCCTTCCGATCAATTCACAAATTGTTACCAATAAAAAAATGTGATTTAATCAAGTGAAAACTAAGTTTTTCTAATTATTTTCAAGTTTTATAATAATTCGCTAAAAGATCTGTAAATGAAATCATTCTGACTTGGAACAGAGAATTATGGGGTTGAGTTTCATTGTGACTTGGTAAAAGGCATTAGAAAACAATTTATAATTTTGCCTTGGAACAGGTAATTTTTGACATTTCTTTCAAGTCAGAATTTGAAAATTCCGTGTTCCAAATCAAAACTTACCAAAATTTTAAACTTCTCATTTGCAAATTTGAGGAAATGGGATTAACTATATTTCTGAATTACAATGGAAAATGTCGTATATAAATATACTTGTAACTTGGAACAGGGAACTTTTTTAAATAAATGTAATTGTGATTTGGAAAAGGGAACTTTCGTATCAACTCATAGATTAGACTTTGAGGCATATGGAATTTCCATAAAATATTGTAATTTTCACTTTCAAACAAGGGATTTCCGTAAAAAATAAAAATTTGTACTTTATAACTGGGATTTTCTAACGAAAATTTTAATTTTAATATAGAACTGGGAATTCCCGTAAAGAATTATAAGTTGGACTTTAGAACAGGGAATTTCCGTTAAAAATTATATTCCAGACTTCAGGACAGGAAATTACCGTTAAGAATTATTATTATTTTATTCGACACGGTGAATTTTTGAGACGGTACAGGAATCTTCGAAAATAATTTCGATGCCGATTTGAAAAAAGAAAATAGAAAAAATCTCTTGAAATCCATAATTATAATTTTTTTACAAAATTCTCTGTTCTAAATCAGAATTGTGATTCGTATTACCAAACATGATCTGACATTCGAATCAGAATTATCATTCTTTTCCAGAATTCCCTGTTTGGAACCAGAAATCTTTGAAAATGTTTATAGATCTCTTGAAATCTTTAAACTGTTTGAAATCATTCGAATCTTTTGAATTCTTTTGAGTTCACCGGGTAAAATTAAGAACTGAATGTGATAAAACTGGGAAATGACCAAAAAATATGAATTATATTTCGGGTAGACACACTGATTCTTTAAATTAAGAAATGTGAACCTTACTTGCAAATTACTCGGCTTGATGTTCGCAATGTTAATAATCTCCAAAATTTGAGATTCATTAAAATTACTTAGTCCAATTGATTTCGCATATCCGTTCTTGACCAACTTCTCCATTTCCTAAGAGTACAAAAAAATACTGCTAAGAACTAGACATATTAGAAGAAATAAAAATGAATGATTATTGTTTACAGACTTTCCACACGGCGACTGGATTGCTAGTCTTGTCTAACATGAAGTCACCATTTTCTTGGACCGCCGGGGACAAATCCGTCTCATTGAGGACAAAAGCAAAAGGCATGTGAATTAGGTACATGTCCAGGTATTCTAGACCGAGTTTTTCCAGGGACATCTTGGCGAATCTCTCCACGTCTGATGGCCTGTTTCCATAACTCGGCAACTGAACAAAATACGATCAATTTATATGAAGTAGGGGTTGTTTTTACCTTAATTTTACACTACTTGATGTTTTTTATTACCTTAGAAGTAATGAAAAGGTCCTCGCGTTTCCCTCCTTTCTCAAACCATTTCTTCAAACTTTTGCCAATCGCATCTTCGTTTTTGTAATTGAAAGCTGTGTCGAAGTGTCTGTATCCACTGTTCAGAGCAGTAAGTACTGCTGTCTCTATTTCTTCCGGCTTTGCCTATGAATTCGATGGATTTATTGTTTTTATTTGGAATCACCTCGTTTCCGAAAAGGACGAATTTGTAATCTTATATATATGATCTTGTGAATAAATTCGGTTTTTATAGAAAACATCCACTGGTGAGAAATTTCCTCTGAACTTTTTCTATTGAATTTTTCGGGTGGGCTTTGAAAAGCACTTTTGAAAGCATACACAGGGATCACAGACCGTTCCCATTAATTACCTCATCCCCCTTTTTGCCCACTATTTTTCACCTTAAATTTGAAAAATCCTCTAAAACACCTGAAATCGAGCTTTTTTACCAAACTTCCCCTTTTCTACGAAGTTTTGATTCATTTTTCAAGAATCGTAAATAGAAATTGAAGCGTCAGAAAGCGCAACATTTATTTTGCGAATTTATTTTCCTCGAAAATTTATTTATTTATTTTTAAAAAATTCAAATTGATTTTTCCTAATAAAATTCGGGGTGTGATATTGAATTTATTTTGAACGCTTGAATTATCTAATATTTTAAGTAAAAATGTAGCGTACTCAACAAAATGGATGAATTTACAACCAAATTGTTAAGTTTTCAACCAGAATTATGGGTTCATTACTGGAAAAGAAGAAATAAAAAAACGAGTAGAATCATCAACCAAAGCAGATTCATTTTTGAACAAAAATTTGCATTTTGAAGCCACAAAGGAGAATTTTGCACAGAATTTTGTACTAAAAATACAAGTTTTCAGCCAGTTGATAAAATTTGTAATCAAACATGATGATTCATCAACAAAAGTTGTAATAGTTGATAGTTTAACCAAAACAATTTTCAATTTTGAATCAAAAACTGGTAACTTCAAGCGTAGAAGACGGATTTACAAAGGTAGCTGAATCTTCAATGAAAACAGTTTTTTAAACCAATAAAGATAAATTTTTGAGCGTGTAATTGAACATTCCACTCGAATTGTCGAAGGTTGAACCCAAAAAGACCAATTTGCAACAACAAAAGAACGTTTCATTTTCAACCAAAAAGGATGTCTTTCTAATAAAATTGTTGAATTTTTATTGAAGAAAATGCATTTTCAACCAAAGAGTAGAATTTTCAACTAAAATAAGGAATCGTTAACCAAAAAGATGAATTTTTAACAACGAAAATCAACTTTCAACAAAGTGCTCGAAATTTCAACCAAACAAGATGAATTCTTAGCAAAAAATGTAATACTTTCTTTTCCAGTCAAACAAATTTTCAATTATAAATAAAGAACTTTTGACTTCAAGCAGAATAGAAGATTTCTTGAAAGAATAGTTCAATCCTTATTCAAAACAGTTATATTTTTAACCAAACAGTCGCAATGTTTGCCAAAAAAAGGTATTTCTACCAAAAGCGATGAATTTCAACCTAAGAGATAAATCTTTCACAGAAAATGAATTTATACCAAAATACATGATTTTTCAAGTAAATAGTTGCATTTTTTTACTGAAACAGACAAATATCAGGATACTCAAATTTTAATTTCAAGGAGTTAGTTTTCAACAATGAAAAAACACGAATTCAAAAGAAAATACTCAATTTTTCAACAAAAGTGTTGCATTTTCAACAAAGAAAGATTTTTCAGTTAAGACGAAGAATAAATTTAAAGCAAACAGATGGAATCTCAACCCAGACAAACGAATTTTCAACCAAAAAGTAACGAAGTATGAACAAAATTGGTTAAATTTTCAACTAGAAATGAAGATTTAACAAAAAAATTAATTGCTAACAAGAATAATTTTCAATCAGATAATAGAATCTTCAATAAAAAAATATAATCAACCAAAAACAGTAAGGTATTTGGAAGAATGTTACTTTTGAGTGACTCAACCTTGACTATTAAAAATTCTATCGAAAAAATACGAGAAATTACCACTTTCTTTTCATGAATCAGAAAGATATCTTATAATAAATTTAAAGAATGTAACGTTCCTTTTATCTGAATCAAAAAACATTTAAACATTTACTTCATGAGGGGAAGGATTTTTTTTTTCATTATAAGAAAAACGTTTCGCAAATTCGTTGCTCTGTCAGATTTTTTTAGCTGACTCAAATTTGATAATCGAATGGATGATAGCCCAAACATTCAGAAAAAATTATCTGAATTTTTACAAAACAATGTATTCATTACGATTTATTTACTTTTTCTCATTTATCTGAATTGGGACAGGAAATTTCAGAAAATAATTATAGTTTTTATTTTAGGGAAGGAAGTTACAGGGAAGAAGTATAATTTCACTTGGCACAGAAAATTTTTTACATGGAACGGGAACTTTTTAAACTAATTATAATTCGGATTTAGAAGAGAGGAATTTTGGGAAATCTTTCCTCCAATTCAGAATTCGTCACAATTTCAGTCCCCTCTTCCTAATTTTGCATAAAGAAAGTACATCAAGTAGTCTTCAGAATAGAAGTAGTTTTCCGAAGGAAAAATATATTCGAATTATGATAGAAAGCTTTTTTACACTGTTTATTGCAAATTCATCCTTTTTTAGTTAAAAAAATCAACTACTTGTTAAAAATTTAAATTTGTCTATTGAGAGTTAAATTTTTTTGTTAAAGTTGCATTATTTTGATTCGAAATTCACCTCTGTTTGAAATTGTAACTACTTTTTTATAAATCAATTTATTTTTTTTTGGTCAAATTTCAAGTATTTAGTTAAAAATTTATTTTTGAATTTGGAAATTGAACTATTTCCTTGAGAGTTTATGCATTCCGTGGAAAATTTGCCTTTTTCGTAGAAAATTAATTTTTATGGTTCAAAATTCATCCTTTCCCTTAAAATACATCTATTCCCTTTGAAGATTCATCATTATACCTGAAAATGCATCAGTTTGGTTAAAAATCATTCTCTTCAACTGAAAATTTGACTGTTTTATTTCAAGTGGAAAATTGATATGTTCTAGTTCGACATTCGATTATTCAGTGAAAAGTTATCTTTCCGAATTGAAAATTCAATTATTTCGTTGGAGCTTCAATATCCTTCTTTAAAAATTTTTCTTTACGGTTAACAGTTCAAGTTATACAGTCAAATATTTTTCATTTTAGTCGAACATTCATCTAGTTGAAAACTCTAATGTTTGATTTAAAATTAATTTTTCCAGCCAAGGCCGTCACTATTCCATTTTTGTTTGAAAATTTTTATATTCATAGTTAAAATTTCAACCAATTTGTTGGAAAATTGCATTTTTTGGTTGGTAATTAATTTTTTGTCGAAAATTAAACCATTCTAGTTAAAGGATCAATATTTCAGTTAAAAATTTGTCTTTCTGTTTGAGAATTCAACTACTTCAGTTAAACATTTACAATGTCATTTGGTTCTTCATCATTTATTGTAAAAATGTAATAATTTGTTTGAAAGTTCGTTTTTTTTGTTGTTGGAAGTTAGTTTTTTTGCTATAAGTAATTTTTTAAACTGAAAATTTACCTCATTCCGATTGAAAATTCCATAGTTTTAGTTTAAAATCCATTTGTTTAGTTAAACATCCATTTTTTCAATTTCAAATTTGAGTATTCAAATTTTCGTTGACAATACGATTCATCTTTTTCAGTGAAAGTTACTTTATCTGTTTTGAAAACTCAATTCCTTCGGTTGAAGATTCTTTGTTTTAGTATAAAATTCTTACGCATAGGTAAGAATTGGTTTTATAAACGAAAAATGTAACTGTTACATTTTTGGTTGGAAATAATTATTTCTGAGTCCAAAATTCGACCATTTTGTTGGAACATTATATTTTTTCTTGGAAAATTATTCTTTATGTTTAGAAATTGATCTTCTTGTTTGAATATTCACCATCATGGTTGAAAATTGAAGTGCTTCAGTTAAATATTTGTATTTTTAGTTAAAAATTCAGCATGTTGGTTGAAAAATGAACCATTTTGCTAGAAATCCGTTTTCTTTCTTGCTATCGTAAATTTTTTTTCCCTAATTGTAAGTTTCGCTGTTCCAATTTTTGTAAAAAAAAAATGATATTTTTGTATTGAAAATTTGAGTATTCTTGTCAAAATTGATTTATTTTGCAATGTTTGATCTGTTGTGTTGAAGGATGTTTATGATGAACGACATGAATAAAAATAAATGCTTGCGTTTTGCGAAAAATATGAATATTATGTTACTCCTAGCTGACCGGGAAAATTGAAAAACTTGACCGTGAAGAACCAGGAAATGATCGGGAATTCCAAGTCGTCCGCCGAATCGCCACCCTGATTACTCTGTAATCACTTTCAGCTAAGATTAGAAATTTTTTGATTATGGGAGAACTCTCAACTGATAAAAACCCATTGAATATAAATGTTCAAGTTCATGGAAACAAAAGCAGAATGAGTAGATCTTCGATTTTTTCGAATTTTTATCAGTAAAAAGTGCTGAAATTTTCAAAAAGTTTTTCAAAGCTAGTCAAAAAATGTTAAGAACACAAAAAGTGAGTGTGAAACTTGCTAAAGAAAAGGTGCTGCTGTTAGGCATTTTTTAAATGCAATATTCAATGGATATCCACATGCCATAAAAAGTTTTTAATAATAACTCTGATACCCATTGAATATCCTGTTTTTTTGGGAATAAAATCCCCCACTTTATCCAAAACTGAACTACTGAACCGCTGAAAACACCTCAAAAAGGTGTTTTTGAATTTTTCAAACGCTGAAAAAATGCCGCCATAAATTTTCTTTTATGTTTAGGTCTGAAAACTAATTTTCTTAGTTTTTATTTCAGAAGAATACAATTGTAGAGTTGAGAATTGCTGTCAACTCCAAAAGGTATTTGTTATTCATTGAAAAAAAGCTTTATGATGGAACAAAAATAATTGGTTAAAAATATCATTAGGCCTAGAATACGAAAATTTGTAATTTCATTTTAATTGATGGACTGGAATGGCCCCCAACTTTTTTTCCCTGTCAAAATGTGCACAGGATTTCTTCTACAATACATAAAAAATATTCTTCAAAGTAATAAATTAAAAATATTTATACCTCCTTTCATTACAGAAGTCTGTATTCCTGTAATTTTTGTTCATTTTTCATTTTTGTCATTTTTCGGAACAACAGATTTACGAAAGGTCAAATTTTCGTATTCTAAGCACGGGAATATTTCGGAAATTTGGTTGCATGTTTCATAAAAATCACCGATTTTCCTCAATAAATGAAAAATACATTTTGGGTATGAAAAAATTTGTCATCTTCATTTGTACTTGGAGAAAATTGGAAACTAAGAAAATTTATTTTTAGACCTGAAACGGATTAGAACTCTAAGCAATTTTCAAAAAATAGAGGAAAATTTATGGTAGTATTTGTTTACTAAAAGGAAGAAATATGGGGGATTGCAAAATTTGCTTTGTAAAATTAAAAAACACACTTTTTTTGGGACATCCTACTGATATATGCTTTTCAAATCAGAAATAGTTTTGAAAGAGGAAAAAATGATTCTGAAATTGGAAGTTCGGAGTAGATTTATCACCAGGTTTTTTGAAATCTTTGATTCACCTGCCATGTTCCTAACCCCACGGTTGGCATATCATGTCCGGATGACAATCGTAATGATTGCATGACCAATCCTCTCTTCTGAATCGAAATCTGCAGGTAGCTCCTCGTAGTTGAAATCACGCTAAATGCATGAAACGACTGTCTTATTTTTAGAGAAACCCAGTATCAAAACGCTTTGCTAGTTTATTTTTAAACCGCAATGCGAATCTCCTTACCAATAAACGCAGTACTAGTTTTGCAGTCAACCAATGAATTCGCGTTAAAATTTATTTCAAGTAATACAACGAAATGAGGATTGTCTTAAAGTTGATAGATTTCAACTACACCTTTTGCAAAGACGCATGTACTGAGCAAGCAAAGTGACTATATGCGGCACAAATCGATACGAATGTGCAGAGTTGTTTCTAAAAGATGTGCAATTAATGGCCCGAAAGTAAGAACCGTAAATTTAATATTGAACGAATAAATAAAAGTTGCCCTTTATTGTGCTATACTTGTGCTCACTGGTGCTGAGAACGATTTTTGAGAAATCAACAAATAAGGGCAAATAAGGTTTTTTTTTTTCGAAAAACCAAAAAATTTCTGCTAGAACTGCAACTTCTTAGTAGCGCAAAAATAAAGGTTTTGCTAAGTGGTTTGAGTATACAGAATTTTGGGCAGCAAAGTGAAATCCCAAAAATCTAAACGTATAATAAAAAGTTAACATTTTTATTACTAAGTCAAATTAAAACTTGTTCTGAGTTTGTCTCGACAGAAGTTATTTTTTCCCCTTTCAACAAAACTGGGTGAAACTAATAGTTGTATCATTAAAACCTAAAATGTCAAACTCAAAAAAAAAACGACGAGAGCCGAAAATGACAGCATTTCAAAAAACGGAAACTTGCGCTTAGTTGTGCTCGCCCAATTCAATGTTTTTTCAACCAACGAAATCCTGTAAGATTAACAGTTTTTATTATAAACTCCAAAATGTGTAACTTAAAAAATATACATGATCCAAAAATAATAATATTTTGAAAAGCAAAAACTTTTGCTGAATATATTATATAGAATAATATTAGAGCTGTTGGTCCAAACAAGTTTTTGTTTGACGAAATTCGATTATTGTCGTATCTTGTATGTTTTTTGAGTTTATAAATTTTTGTTTTAATACGAGAACTGTTGATATTACAAATTTTTATCCTCATTTGTCGAGCATAACTTAGCACAAGTTTTCGTTTCTTGAAATTTGGTCATTTTAGGGTTTCGTATATTTTTTAAGTTAAAAATGTAGGGCTCTGAAATGAGAACGGTTTGTCTTTTAGAATTTGGTTGAAAGAGGGTAGGACTGTTTTCATCAAGCACAGTTCAGCACTAGTTTTAATTTTACGAAGTAATTTAAAATTTTACTTTTTTCAATGGTTAAATTTTTGGAAATTTACTTTACGGCGCAAGATTGTGTATACTCCAAACCACTTAGCTCAAACTTTTTTTTGCGCCGCAGGTCTGACGAAGAAAACGTTTTTCAAAAATTGCACCCGTAATTTTTTACTTTTTAATAACCCGTCTAGTGCACAAGTGAGGGCAATTTAGTAAAACTTCCATTTTTAGAAGAAAATGAAGTTTACGGTTTCAACTTCCGGGACATGTGCAGTTACGGAATCAAAATCATTTTTAGGAAAAATTGAATTTCAAGATGAATTTAAAAACTTTCGGTGTCATAGTTTCTGTTCAAATTCTTCGTGGAAACTTGAAATCTTAAAATCCAGGAAAGGAGTAGTGAATTACGATTAACCCTAAGAAAAAATGGTTTATGTTTCTTAGCATTAAAAACTTTTTCAATTGTAAGATTCGTTTTTAAAGTTATATCATTGACGTCGCTTAGAAAATTATTACCTGAACATGATGAAAAAACATAAGACTGCCTGTAAAAAAAGATGGTTCCCTCTCCAAAAACTGAAACTATTTTGAAAACAGAACGGATTAAATATTGGAAATTCAGAGGGGAAAAATTCTGTAAATGGTTAACATGAGAAAATGCATAGTTTTACAAGAAAATCTGGATTGGAAGTCACTAGTCAGAAGGTTGAAAATGCGAAATTTATGGAAAATTAATTTTGAGGAAACTCTGATGTTTGTTTTCAAACAAATAGTGGTTTTATCCTCTACAAAAATTTTGATCATTTGAGCTTAAAGGACGAATTTTTTACAAAAATAAAATTAAAAAAATTTGAGTTTAAAAAAATAAGTTTCTGCCAAAAAAGTTAATTTTCAACGAAATAGTTTAATTTTACACCTCAGGATAATATGTAAGACAAAAAGATGAATTTTTTACAAAAAAGTTGAATTTTAAACAAAAAATATGAATTTTCAACAACAAAGTTCAATTTCCTATCAAATTGCTTAATTCCATGTCAAAGAGACGAATTTTCTACAAAACAATAAAATTTCAACCCAAAAATAGGATTTTTTAACGAAAAAGTTAATATACAACTAAATTAGGTTGAATTCACAACTAAAATCATTAAATTTAACCCCTAAAAAGAGTTTTCTACAATGTAGCTAAACTTTGAACAAAGTAGTTGATTTAACAACCTTAAGAACAAATTACGTTTACTTCGAATTTTATTAGCGAATAATTTTAACGAATGAGCGAATTTTATTAACAAAAAGTTTTTTATTCGAAATCAAAAACAGTTAAATTCAACCACAACAGATTGATTATGAAAAGAAGGTAAGCCTACGACAAAAACGGAAAGTTTCGTTTCTAATAAAAAATAATGGAACTTTAACAATAAAGATCAACTCTACACAAAAAGAAAATGAATTTTCAACCAAATAGATTAATCTTTAAGCATAAAAGAATAATTTCTATTTGAAAAAATTAATTTTCAACCGAACACAAAAAAAGTTACATTTCCAATTGAAAAAAGTGATTCTCAACGAGAAGAAGAGAGGAATTCTAAAAAAAAAGATGAATTTTCTCCTGAAGAGATGTACTTTTAACTAGAATGATGAATCTTGAGAACAAAAAATAAATTTTCAACGAAGGAGTTCAACATTCAACCAAACAGAGTTAAATTTTCATTCGGAGAGATCATTTTTCAACCAAGAAGGTAAATTTTCAACATAATACATAACGTTTTAACCAAATATTAGAACTTTCATGTGCATGAAAAAAAAAAATTTAGACCAGGAAATTGAATTTTTGAAAAAAATATAGTTTTCGAGATATGATTCCATTTTTGTACTTCTTAAATAACCCATTAAAGTTTCATGTGTACATCCTCTAATTTTTAAATTTTTATCACAAAAGACCTAACCTAAAAACTGGTAAAACTAGCTTTTCCATTTTTTTGTGAGTTTGATAATTGCAAATTAGATTTTAAATCTCAGTATTTATTACAAAAAAGATCCTAATTATGAAATAATTAAAACATTTTATTAAATTTTCGTACCTTCGAATCATTTTTGAAAATGTTGTTTTTGCTTTCTGTATCAGAGAGAATTCTCCAGACCTTATGGAATGTTATTGAAAGCAAAGTTCGGACCACGAAGTGGTTCGCACCATAAAGAAGATACAACTTAAAGGTCAGGCCCGATACGACAAACTTGATAAATCCTAGACATTAATTTTTATCAAATTGAGACGGATTATCAATTATAATGATCCTCTTTTCTTGAATTAACAATTAATTTGCCGGTTTTAGTAAACCAGATTATTTAAAAAAGAACCAAATTCAAATGTGATTATTTGCGGAAATGATTAAGATCAAGTAGCCAGGAGGGAATTTTTGTATAAAAATGTATTTAGCATGACTCATACAGTAAATAAATAAATTGCAAATAAAAAAAGAATCTCAAAGACAGAGTAATAGTGCATTTTCTCACAAAATCTGTCGAACATATAACGACAAACGCAAATCCTTTCAAAGAATTGAAAACTAAAGTTGAAAAGTTGTGGTAAATAATTGAGTTAATATGTATACACATTTCGTAAATACAATTGAGACTTTTATCAGCCTCTGATAGTCGGCAAATGGTCAAAGGTCTGTTGATGCAAATTCGAGCTTCGTGGACGAATTTCATTTAGATTATGATTGTGATTGAACCCAGCTTTTGGAAGTTGAGGTAGCAGCGTTTGATTGTAGTTTGTATTCTGAAATTAAAAAATTGAAGCTTAATTAATCTCCTTATCTTTAGCCTGAAACTGAAGTGCAATTTTTCAAATTGAAATGACTCAAGAGATATCAGTAATTATTTCAATCGTGAAATTATAGCCAGGGCTGCCGCAGTCATTTAAGTCAGTTTTTTTTTTTGGAGTTCAAGTCATCATGAGTCACTTCGCCGGATTAAAAAATGACTATAGAAACTTTTCTTCCAATAAATTATAACAGAAGACTCAAGGGTGACCTAATATTTTTTCGGATTTTTTTTTCTTTTTTGAATTCTTTAGAATGCTCTTGAATTTTTTGGAACTTCCTCGGAACCCACTGAATTCAATGTGTTTTCTGTTGTTGATTTTAATCATTTTGTTCCATCCACTTGAATTTTTTTTCTCAATTCATTTGAATTTATTTGGATTTTGACCTGAATCAATTCATCCTGAATTCTTTCGAATTATTTGAGATTGGATTGAATTTTTATAAATTCACTTCAAATTTGATCAAATCAATGCATTTTAAAATAATTTCCAAAAATATATCTTGAGTTTTTATCAACTCTATCAAATTCTTCTTCTTTCCCTCCAATTCCCATTAATCTAATCTTTTTTCATTCTGTCGCTAAATTTTGTTTGGTTCTAATTCACTCAAATCCTGCTGAATTGTCTTGATTTTTTTGGAGTCACCATGAGTTCTTTTGAATTTACTTTGATCATTTTAAATCCACTCAATTTTACTCAATGATAGGATTTGGAGAAAAAAGTTTTTGTAAAATCACCTTCAAGTATAATAAACTCACCTTGAATTATTATCTATTCCATCAATTTCTTTCCAAATTCGCTTGCATTCTTCTAAATTTATTCAAAATTCAATCAAATCAATGCATTTTTAAAGTTTTAAAATTTTCTTAAAATGTTTCTCGGATTTTTATCAACTTTCATCCAATGTTTTCCATTTCCTTCAAATTCCTCTAAATATTTCAATTCACTTAAAACCTGTTGAATTTGATATGAATTTCGTTCAATCCTACTTTAACTGAATGAATTTTTTGAAATGTTTTGCTCTTTTGTTTTTTGGGATTCTCTTGATTTTTTTAAACTCCATGAATTCTTCTGAAATGACTTTGTAATTCTAAATTCACTCAAAGGTATTCAATTCAGTATATTTTTTGAAAATAATTTTTGTGAAATCACCTGTGAGTATTTTTAACTCACTTCGGGTTCATACGGGTTTCATCCAATTTTGTTCACATTCGCTAGAACTTTTTGAGATTCACTCCCAATTTATTCAAATCAATGCATTTTTTAATATTTCCTAGAAATGTATCTTGGATTATTATCAACTTAATCGAATTCTTTAGATCTTTTATTCTTCATTCCCCTCAAATTTTCCAAAATCCACTTTTTTTAATCACTGCTTTTTAGTTTTTTTGCTTAAAATTTGCTTTAATCCTGTTAAATTTTACGTAAGTACTGTTTAATCCCTAATTGTTTCATTGAATAGATTTTTTTTCAAGTTTTACTCAATTTTTCTTTGAAATTCTCTTGATTTTTCTAAAGTCATCAAGAATTCTTTCGAATTGACTTTAATAATTCTAAATTTACTCAGTTGCACCCAATTAAATAGATTTAAAAAAATAGTTTTTCGTGAACTCAACTCCGTTATTTCAAACTCATCTCGAATTCTTGGAGATTTTATCAAATTCTTTCCAGATTCAATAGAATTTTTCGAAACGTACTCTAAATTTAATCAAATCAATGTATTTCAAAATATTTTCTAGAAGCATATCTGAGATTTTTATCAACTTTATCAAATTCTTCTCTTCCCCTCAAATTCCTCTAAATCTATTTTTTTTTTTTTTTTCTTTTCTTGATAATGCTTGGTTGAAATTCTTTTCTTATTTACTTAATTTCTGTTCAATTTGACAGGAATTCTGTTCAATCCCGATTTATTCAATCGAATGGGAATATTTTTTTAATTGAGGGTGATCAATCTAATTCACTCAACTGCACCCAATTCAATGGATTTAAAAAAATAGTTTTTTGTTGATTCACCTCTGAGTATTTTAAAATGACCTTGAATTCCTAGGAATTTCATCTAATTCTTTTCAAATTCTTCAGAATTTTTCAAAATTCACTTCAAATTTAATAAAATCAATGCATTTTTCAATATTTTCTTGAAATGTATCTTGAATCCTTAGGGGTCGTCCATAAATTACGTGACGCGTCTAGGGGAGGGGGGTCGAAGTTTTCGTCACGCTTTGTCATGAAGGGAGGTCGGGAGGTCGACCACTGCGTCACGAAATGCTCAATTTTTAGGAAAGTGTACTCTCAACTCGAGAAAATGGAACTTTGTTGCATTTACACGTTGTATCCTACGAAAAAATAAATGAGAGTTTAAGATCATACATATTTTATTGAACTATGCATCCTCGAAAAAGAATTTTATTTTCACAGAAGGGGGGTGGAAGAAAGCGTCACGCAATTATTGAGGGGGGGTCTGAGCTAGCGTCACGAGTTCGTCACGCAGGGAGGGTAGGGGGTACAAAAAGCTAGAAATTCGCGTCACGTAATTGATGGATGACCCATTATCAATTTAATCGAATTCTTAATTTCCTTTTAATTTCTCTAGATCTACTCTTTTTCAATCATTGGTTTTCAATTTTCTTTGGTTCAAATTTACTTTACTCCTGTTGAATTTAACGTAAGTTTTGTTTAATTCCAATTTGTTTCATTGAATGGTTTTTTTTTCAAGTTTTACTCCATTGTTCTGCAGAATTCTCTTGATTTTTTTGAAGTCATCATGTTTTCTTGCGAATTGATTTTAATAATTCAACATTTACTCAATTCAATGGATTTAAAAAAATAGTTTTTCGTCAATTCACCTCTTGAGTATTTTGAACCCACCTTTTGCGGCAGCCCTGATTATTGCCCAATATTGAAAGAATAAAAGAATTAGGATACTTTACAGAATAAAATTGTAAACACATAAACGACTTACTCTCGATCGATCGCGATACTTTCTAAGCTTTTCGAACTCTTCCTTTTCAACCTCTGGCATTTTGAAGTGGAAATTCTCAAAATACATATGCTGAAGAAGCTGGTCGCAGGTCCATCTCTCATCTGGATCTTTGTTAAGGCACTTTTTCAGGAAATCAATCTGCTATATCAAATCAGAAATATGTTGTTACTGTATTTTTACAAATCAGAATCTAGAAGATTAGACTTTTTCTTTCACTTTTTGAAAAGAGGTCCATAATTACAAGAAATGCTAGGGTGTCTACTTGACAGGGTAAACGGAAAATCCGAGAAATGACCGGGATTTTTATTTTGAATGTACCATAATATGCAAATTGAAGTAGTTTTATGTAATCCATGGCTATAACTCTAAGTTGAAACAGTAAATTTCCTGAAAGAATTTTAATTTTGAGTTGGTACAGGAGATTTCGTTAAAGAAATAAAATTTCGACTTAAACAGGGAATTTTCTAAAAGATTTATAATCCTATGGTGGGACAGGAAATTAATAAAACGATATAAAAAAAATCACCTGAAGAATTACAATTATTCTGACTTCGAACAGTGTATTGTCAGAAGGAATTGCAATTCTGACACAGTAAAAACAAAGTGTGAATGGAACACTCGTTTCAGGTTTCAGGGTACCATTTACCTGGAACGGAAATCACCCTTGATGGTGTACATGTTACCAATTTAAGCAGGGTGCGATTCGCTGTCGCTGACCACTTGGGGTACGGAATTTTATTTTGATAAATTTGTTGATCATACGCCATAGTCTGTAAACATTGCAAGGTGCGTTACTTGCACCTTGTAATATTAGGCCACAACTCTATACATGCAGGTAGTCTGCGTGCATGCAAAGCAGACGATCTTTTCACGTTGTATTTATTATAACCACTGATCTGCACTATACCCTGGATAGAAGATCTCTAGGGAATAGGGTTGTAAAGTTTCATGAAACTTTGGCCAAATGAAAAGTTTCATGAAACTTTGGAAACGTTGCAAAGTTTCCGAAGTTTCAAACATTAGGTCGGGAAAATTTAAAATTCGAAAAAATACTATCAAGTATTAGATATAAACATTCAACTGTATCCTTTGTGTTTCAAACCCAATTGTTTTAACTAATTGAAAAAAATAAATCACGTGGTAATTGTTAGAAACATGTAATAAAAAAATATTTTATTTTAAAAATTTGCAAATTGATTTCGATAAAATGAAAATAAATTTATTATTTATTATATATTAAATTTTTTAAATGTTTAATTTTCAAAACGAAAAAAAATGTATTTTTGTAATAGATTATTTCTTATAGAAGTCAAATAGAAACAGGAGTCCACTGGCCTTGAATATTATTTCTCCAAATCTGTCGTAACTTATAGAAATTCAAAAATCGTGTGAAATATAAGAGTCTAACCCCAAAAAAGATGGTCTCATTTAGAAAGAGTAAAACCCATTCAATATGACTTTGCCTGAAATGGTCATTGCACTATATGAAAGATTCAAAACTGTTGAAGAAAATGACCGATAGACATAGGAGCAAACCGATTCAGGTATCATTTCATGAATATGCAAATAACAGATACGCAATGCACACAGACGTCATTACAATGGATTCTTGTTTCCTGAGTAAGCATTACTTCTTCATGACAACTTTTTTCTATTCAAATAGTAATGTCGCAGAATACCATCTTATGTATTCATTTCTAAAGGAAGAGGAAGATAAATGTAAATTGAAGGGCGCTCTAAAGGACTTCCTTATTCCGGTTGGCCCTACTAATCAGAAACGATTCCCACATGTCCCAACTCTCCCTAGGTAGCGTTCAGGTTTCTCACCAATCGCACTCTGGTGCACTCGGGACCGTTCCACGGCGCTAGGTGAGTGTTTGGCTTTACCCGGGTGAACTATTCAGGAGTCACTACGATGAAAAGTGGGGGTCACCGGTGGGTAACTATTTCACTTGTCGAAATAAGGTAGGTGAAAGCGAGTTAACAATGAAAATGCGAGACCAAAAAAAACCTTTATCATTATTAATTTTTTCAGAACAAATATTTGAGGAACTGATTGTAAGAACAAAATAATCACAAAATGCTTCTATGAAATGCACTCAGCTTACACTCAATCGTTCAAAGAACATCCCAATCCCCAATTCACTTTCCCAAGCCACACCCCTTCTGCAGCTTCACCCGGGAGTAGAAGAACTCTAAACATGGTCAGCTGATTCAAGAACATACTCTAATTTACGGCTTCATAAATTGGACCGCTTTTGCGACGTCATCCACTATCTAGGGTATGATACAGATCAGTGCCTAAAAACCCTCTATTAAGTGGGAATAATCAAGCCGCGATCTTGGTTCTGAATTCTAGAAGAAAAAAAATGGCATACTCCCACATACCTCTTATCCTAACTTGACGCATAGGTTTTGGGACCAAGATAGCTGCTTGCATATTCCCACCTAATAAAGGGTCCTTGTTTAACATAATGCAATTAACACACCATCTATACTTTAAAGACCATGGCGTAAATTCGATAAAGCACTTGTCAAAAGTATGTCACATAGTTGGCTTATCGTACTCAAAGTGCCGAAGTGAAGTGAACACCGTTCAGATTCTAACTGCGACAAAATTCACTCTCAAGTTTTTACTGTAAGTTGCGTATTAGAATTTAAGTGAAGAAATATAATTTTGAGTTTGGAACAGAAAATTTGATTGAGACTGTGAATTTCCGTATAGAATTATAATTTTGACTTTGGAATAAGAAATTTCGCGAAGAATGATAATTTCGACTTTGGTGCAGGCAATTTCTGTGAAGAATTAAAAGGTTCTGAGCTGGGTAAACATACGAAATCCGCCCCTGAACGTATAAGGTCCAAACTGATGGCGTAAGTTCGTTCTTATGTGAGATAGAATTGCACTGAAGGATATCCTTATAATTGCATTGTTTTGGGAGTTATGGAGGGAGAAAAATGAAAAAAGTGGTTTATCTCGAGAACGGATCAACCGGTTTTGATGAACAAAATATATGTTGTAGACACTAATGGTTCTATTTTGATAACAATGAACGGCAACATCTTTTCATTTAACTTTCCATTACACGTCTTTGGCAACAAAATGCGAAATGTTTTATTCAAATCGGTGGAACCTCGCCGGGTTTCCAAGGTTTTAGGTTTTAACGTCCAACGTGATTCTTCTTAAGGAGAAACGTCTTGAATAATTATAAATGTTTATAATTCTCCAAAAATCTGCAAAACTCGTATGAAACCATAGAAATGTTTTAAAGTTCTTCAACTTGACCGGGAAGGATCAACAACTGACTGGAAGAGAATCGGCAAAATTACCAGGAATTTGAAGTCATCCCTCGGTAGACAACCTGAATAAGTAACATTCATTTCGTAATTTGAAATTTAAGAAAGTAAATCAGAATACTTCCAAATTCAAATTCCTTCACTAAAATTTCACTACGAGGAAATAAAAAATAAATAACATGATTCCGGAGTGGTCAGTTGGTCGTGGGGGCTAAGGCATGCGCTTTGGACCCACGGTACTGTCTGGTTGTGGGTTCGATTCCCGC
>WSXT02191041.1:0-19791 GCA_011762715.2 Neuroterus valhalla
AGGGACGCGTGGCGGTCTCGGGTAGATGAGGCAATGAACTTTCGAGTTCCAAATGCTGATAAATAATAATAATATAAAAAAAAAAAAAGAACTTGCGTCTATTTGATTTTTCCTTAGCTTGTGTAAATTGTCCAAAAGTTCATTTTTTTCCTTTTTATGTGCTTTCTTATAAATGAAGCAAAAACTACTTGTCCTCTCAAAAAGTTAATTGTACCAAATTTGTAGATCTTCTTTTGGTGCGCAATTTAGGTTCATTTATATTTTCCGTTACCTTACATGACTTGATGGAAAAAATTATTCTTTCTATTTTTCATTATTTTTTGTGCGACTAATATTTGAATTTTCGATCTTTTGAGGAAACTCAAAGAAGTATAAAGATGATCCTGGAGAGCTCGCAAAAAGAAACATTTTTTTCTTCAAACTTTTTCTCATATCTTGCGTTGTTTGGATAAATATTCTCATCTTCTTTTATATTCTCAAATTTTTAAAATACCATAACTCTGACAATTTTGATTTTATCGAGAAAAACTATAAGGATAAATTGTTTCACTTTTTACGTCCTGCGAGAAATTATAATTCTTGGGTCATGGGAAAAAAAGGCCAAAAAAATGTTCAAAATGCTCCCTCTCTTCGATTTTTTATCTCCAATACCTGGTAAACAAACTTGATCTGTCTCTTTAGTCCCGCAAAACGTGTGCCAAGGGACAATCCAATCCGATCATTCTTTCAAAAGTTATCGAGTACACAGATTACAGACTACAGATAACTGTACAGACAGACAGGCAGACAGGCAGAGAGCCACATTTGCAAAAACCATTTTTTCTGACTAGGGGGTCTCAGAACGTGGAGGTTTCATCAAATCCGCGAAAGGCAATTTTCACATAAAACCAATACCGAACCCATCCTCAGGCTGCGGATAGAGGGTCCCTGTGCCGAGGGTTTCTGCTGAATACGGTTACAAAAATTAATAAGCAGTCTCGGATGATTGTCCAGGGATGGTCCCGAAGTAAAAACCTTCAAGCTAAGGCGTGAACAACCGTGCTGAAAGCTGAGTGGCACTTGGGTGTGATGTCCTTTAAAGTGTCCCCAGGATATCGGGTGACCTTCTGGAGTATGCAGTCTTGCTCTTGCATATGGGGCTCTGCCAGGGTGGTCAATCTCTTCCCTAGCTACTCGAGGGAATAATTATGGATACAGACAAATGAAATCCAATTAGGATTGCCGTTCAAAAAGTTCGAACGCGCAGAGCACCCAACAATGGTTCGGCCAGTATTGCCGATCGTTCCAGAGTTCGTGGTGCTGAAATAGATGGGAACATGATGACGAACTGGCGAGACAATTAACGTTCTTTATGGACGTATCAACTTCATAATGACCTGCTGAGTTGCTATGATGTCAGTACTGTCCCTAACCGCAGAGGTTACATGGTGCGTCTGCAGACTCTGTGGTGCCGGAAACACCCAGAGCTCTCGCATCTTTCGCAACAATTGCTGATAAACCATGCCGTTAACCTCGCGCGAACAAGAGATGTACGCGGAACGCTTCCTCAACAGCTGCAAGAACAAGCCGCAAAGGAAAATCAAGAAGTGACATTGAGACCAACTGCTGAAATAAGGCTCCCCTTGAGAAACGATGGCCATTTTAGGAGGAGGTGAAGAAACATTAGTATTCAGGTTCCTCCCAAGCCCCATGATCTGGCTGAAATGGATACTACCCTTCGTGAGGATCTGTCAATAGATTCCGACCTCCAGATTATCACTTGCTCAGTTGATGATGCGGCGAGAGCTTTGGCTGATTACACTCGAAAGTTTAGACCAACGATTGATGGGAAAACCAAAAAGCGCTTGCGTCAACTGAATAAAAAGATTGGCTGGACAAGACAAAACGCGTCCCGTATACACTGTCTGATTGACTACATAAAATCTGGTAAGCCTTTAACGGGTTCGAAAGTTCGCTCATGAAATGAGGATCCATCATCACACATTGAAAATGTCAAAGCTGCTGACCATCAAGCAGCAAATTTTTGACAAAATACGAGTACTATGTGACGCAAGGAGGAGAATCAAAAAGAGGGAGGGATGGGTCAGGGAGAATCAAAGTTTCTCGCTGACCCATTGTGCCTCTTCAGCGACCCTCCTGTTTTTGTTAAAAATCCACTTTGGAGGGAGATTCACGAAGTAAACCATCCATTAAATGAAGGCACTGAGGACATCATACGTTTCGAGGAGCCGTGCAATGACCTCATAATATCCGAAAGCCAATGCCCACCAATCACTGCTGAGGAGGTAAAGAAAGCATTAAGGGGCACGAAGAACTTCTCTGCTGCTGGCCCAGATTATATTAGGAACTTTTGGTGGAAGAAGTTCACTTCTACACACCAACATCTGGCGCGCATCTTTACCTCATATTTCAAGTCGGAGATCCTTATTCCGCAGTGGCTGGTGTTAGGAGGAACTGTTCTCCTATGAAGAAAGGCGACTTGTCCAGTCCAAAGAACTACAGACCAATAACTTGTCTGAAAACGGTGTATAAGAACTTGACATCTATCCTGAATGACAGGATTGTTCGGATAATCGCACCTGTATGGAGTGAGGTTTACGGGCAACGAGGTTCGAAAAGAGGCCTGGATTGATTTTCAGGAAGCTTTTGATTCAACTTCCCATCGACTTATCATCTGTCTCTTGAAAAGCTTGAAGGTTCATTCAGATATAGTAGGATGCATTGAGAGGTTGATGCCTCTTTGGAAGACCAGATTCACTATCACTTCTGGAAAACATCGTGTGACTACTAACAGTGTCACTTTCCAGAGAGGTGTCTTTCAGGGTGACGCAGTGAGCCCTCTCCTCTTCTGCATCACACTATTGCCTCTATCCCTCGCACTCCGTGATTCTCATGGATACCTCTGTGGCGGAACTAATGTTCGTGAGCATAAGGTCACTCATATATTTTATATGGATGAATTGAAGATCTATGCTTCTGGAAAAGAGCATCTTGAAGATGCTCTTGGTATCGTCGAGAGGTAAACACGAGAAATTGGTATGGACTTTGGATTGAATAAGTGTGCCAAGATTCATCTGACACGTGGACGAATAGCAGGTATAGATAAAGACCCTGAGCTTTTTGACCGAAGTGCTATTAGACACCTTAGCGTTGGAGAGACCTATAAATACCTGAGTGTGCCTGAAAGCCGCATTCAGGCAACATCAGTAAAAAAGGTTCTCCAAAGCAGATAGAAACATCTGCTCCGGCGAATTTGGTCGTCCAACCTGTTGTCGTTGAACAAGATATCTGCAACTTACATGCTTGCCGTCCCAATTCTACTCTATTCGGTTGGGGTAGTTCCATGGACGAAGAACGAGCTCAGGGCCCTTGATATCACTACGTACAATATTATGCATATGAAGAAAAGCTTGCATATCAACTCTTCCGTTGCGTACTTATACATTGCACCCCGTAAAGGCGGACGCGGACTTCTCAATTTTCAATGCCTTTTTATAAAACCGAATCATCCAAAGTCCTGCTCATATTATCGTGAACGGTAGAGATCCTCTTCTGGCAATAGTCAGGAATCAAGAAAATGTGTCGAGATGGTGTGTTCGTGTACAAAACTGCGGAGCGGGCAACTGAAACCCTTGGCCTGACCTTCAACATCAGGAGTAAGGACAATGCATTAGTCCATCAAGATACTTCACTTCTAAAAACACAGGTGAGGAAAACGAAGGCCGAAAACTTTCTCAAACAACATGAAGACAAGGTGATGCACGGAAACTTTTACAAAATTGTGAAATATCAATCCTTGTCACATGAGTCGACGTTTGCTTTCCTAAAATCATCTGGTCTCAATTCTGGAACAGAGAGTTTCATTTTCTCGTGTCAGGATGGTGTAGTTCTCACCTAAGCATACCTTAGAAGCATATTACATCAAGATCTTTGCAGCGATAGTATAGAGCGTGCCATAAACTCCTTGAGCATCCATGGCATATACTCTCAAATTGCCCTATTCATGCAGGAACGACGTATCTGTACAGGCACAATTCTGCCTTGAGAGTGCTTTACGACCATCTTTGTTGCTCTTATGGCATTGGCCGCGAGTCTTCTCTGATGAAAGCTCCAAGTAAGATAGAGTCTATCGTTTGAAACGAGGAGTGTCGAATCTAATGGAACTACGATTTCTCGACAATAGCCTCTATCTAATACAGAAGACCCGACATCGTGCTCTTTGAGAAACGTGACTGAACTATGCTCGTGATCGAATTCTGGGCCCTGGCTAACTTCAACATCAAAGGCTAGGGAATCGAGAAAAAGGAGAGGTACAAAGATCTCAGAAATCACCTCCAGCGATTTCATAAAGGATGTTCGCTTGAAATAATTAGTCTCATGATCGATGTTCAGGATCCCACAGCTTAGCGATAAGAGAAACCCATCTTTTCTACATCATTTGCTTTTCCTGAGAAAAAATTTGAATCAACTGATATGTTGTTGGGATAAGCACCCGTCATGTTCAATCTATCTAATATCCTTTTAATGTAAGCTTTTTTTCTAAGGTTTGGCTGAGGTTTGGCTATGGCTCACGTTCCACACGAGTTCTGGTAATTTGGATGTCAACATAGTAATCACCGTCACCTCAAGTAACTTTGAAATTGTCTGCAAGGTGCTTGAGTATCTTCTCTTGGATCTCTTCAGACGTTGATATTATTACACCATCATCACCTGACACCATAATTGCTCTAATAAATGCAGGATTCATATGTCCTAGTCTTCCGCGCTAACTTCGCGAAGAAAGACTTCTTGCGGCATCAACCTTTTCAGGTACGTAAAGCCAGAAATTATTCGATATTGCTGAACTTGGTCTTTGATTCCACTACCTTCCATTCTTGTTCTATTCTTCGTATATTCACGACTCGAACTTTGAATACATTCTATGGATGTAGCTGTGGAAAATAAGTAAATTTTAATTTGGATCTGGAACTCTCAAAACATTCTTCACCTTTCGGAACTTCCACTGATCCTTTATCCATGTCTCTGCGAAGACTTTCCTTATCCCATAAAGATGTATATTGCGATCATCGGCAGCAATTACCGATTTTTCCTTACTTTCAACGAAATCATGGAACCAGTCTTTTCTCAGAGTCATGTGTTCAGAAGCTCCAGAATAAGCCAACCAGATTTTAAATTATTAGTCAGCTCCAATATTCGATAGTAGTTGTCCAAGAATAACCTCTGATTCTTACGTTTTCGAAGAATCTCTATTGTTCCTTCCCTCTCAAATGCTCTCACCCCCAATGTCCTATTTGCCTGGATCTTAAACATCGCGTAGCATATTTTTTCTGTAATATCAAAAGTTCTGTTTCAAGAAGGGAGTTGATGTTACAGTATTTTTGCACCAAAAGAACCTGCAAAAGTGCCAGCTTTATTATTTTATCAGGCTGTAATTCCTCAAGCATTTTCCTGATCAGTAAACTGTCGAAGTCACGAACCTATTTCATGTTGTACCATTCCGTTTAAAAATTTTTTTAATTTGGCATCAAAATGCACACAATTCGAACTATCTTGATATTTTTCGACAACTATTCTTCTTGATCCTCTATTGCATCTGCAAGCTGCATAACCTCATAGACATTTTCGGTAACGGAATCGGTCTCTTATATTTTCAGGGTAAATTATTACTCGTAAAGCGTCATAAAAATAACCTTGCTCTCTTTTCCATGCATAGCCGCCAAAGAATCCCGAATTTCTTCTGCGAGTTTTGCAGTCACAATAAGTCGTGCTTGGTCAGGTTCAAGAGTTGATATCAGAATAGCAATAGCTCTTCCATCTCTTCTAATCAATTTATGATTTTCTGGTTTCTTTCTGGTAACAATCGAATATTTCAAGAATTTCATGACTACAAAGAAGTGGTTGACCGTCAAACTTCCGGAGATGATTCCTGGAAACATGAAGTCAGTGCGTGATTGGAACACTTCCAACTGTTTTTGATAGGCTCATCTTCAGTAACACGAGGCTTGCTCTCGTTTTGCGTAGTTTTTGTGGTTAAACAGTCGACTATTTCGAGAAATTCATGACTACGGAGGTGTGCTTGCACGTGAAACTTCCAAAAATGATTCTAGGCTCTATCCAATCAGTGCGTGATTGCAACACTTCCAACTATTTTTGATAGGCTCATCTTGAACAACACGAGGCTTGCTCTTGTTTCGCTTAGTTTTCGTGGTGAAACAGTTGACTATTTCAAGAAATTCATGACTACGGAGATGTACTTGCACGTGAAACTTCAAAAAATGATTCTTGGCTCTATCCAATCAGTGCGTGATTGCAACACTTCGAACTATTTTTAAAAGGCTCATCTTGAGCAACACGAGGTTTGCTCTCGTTTTGCGCAGATTTCGTGGTTGAACATTCGACTATTTCAAGGAATTTATGACTACGGAGAAGTGGATGCACGTGAAACTTCCCAAAATGATTCTTGGCTCCATCCAATTATTGTATGATTGCAACACTTCCAACTGTTTTTGATAGGCTCATCGGAAGCAACACGATGTTTGCTCTCTTCTTGCACCGTTCTCGTGGTCAAACAGTCGATTATTTCAAGGAATTCATGACTACGGAGAAGTGGTTGCACCTGGAACTTCCGGAGATGATTCTTGGCTCCATCCAAGCATTGCGTGATTGCAACACTTTCAACTATTTTTGATAGGCTTATCTTGAGCAACACGAGGTTTGCTCTCGTTTCGCTTAGTTTTCGTGGTTAAACTGTCGACTATTTCAAGAAATTCATGACTACGGAGATGTACTTGCACGTGAAACTTCCAAAAATGATTCTTGGCTCCATCCAAGCATTGCGTGATTGCAACACTTTCAACTGTTTTTGATAGGCCTATCTTGAGCAACACGATGCTTGCTCTCGTTTTGCGTAGTTTTCGTAGTTAAACAGTCGACTATTTCAAGAAATTCATGACTATGGAGATGTGCTTGCACGTGAAACTTCCAAAAATGATTTTTGGCTACATCCAATCATTGCGTGATTGCAACACTTCCAACTATTTTTGATAGGCTCATCTTGAGCAACACGAGGCTTGCTCTCGTTTTGCGTGGTTTTCGTGGTTAAACAGTCGACTATTTCAAGAAATTCATGACTACGGAGATGTGCTTGCACGTGAAACTTCCAAAGATGATTCTTGGCTCCATTCAATCATTGCGTGATTGCAACACTTCCAACTGTTCTTGATAGGCTCATGTTGAGCAACACGAGGCTTGCTCTCGTTTTGCGTAGTTTTCGTGGTTTAACAGTCGATTATTTCAAGGAATTCATGACTACGGAGAAGTGGTTGCACGTGGAACTTCCGGAGATGATTGTTGGAACCATCAAGTCAGTCCTTGATTGGGACACTTCCACCTGCTTCTAATACGCTCAACTTGAGCAACACGAGACTCTCACTCGTTTTGCGTTGTTCTCGTAGTAAATTAATCGAATATTTCAAGAAGTTTATGACTACGAAGAAATGCTTACGCGTGAAACTTCCAAAGATGATTGTTGGCACCAACAAATCCATGCGTGATTGCAACACTCCCACCTCTCTTCAATAGGCTCCTCCTGAGCAGCACCAGACCAGCACTCATTTAGCGTTGTTCACGTGGTTCCTGGGCCTATAACCTGATAAAATAGTGTAATTGGAAATAATTAGATTTTGAACACGGTATTAAGTTGGACATCCGTGTATTGTGAGTAGAAAAGAAAATGTACAACAAGTCATGCCGACTTTAAAATGTGAAAATCTCAACGTCTCTATTAGTACTACCTGACACAGTCAATCCGCATAAAAGCTACGCAGGGCAAACAATAAAGGCCTTTATTTTAAGGCTACCTTCTATTTCCCACGGGAACCCAAAATAAGCGGTCACGACATTCAATCAATATTAGTGATCCAGCAAGTACGGCTTTGAGAATTTTTTATTTGAATTGAAACTAATGGGTAGATACCATCAATCTTTAGAATTATTTCAGTACTTATCACCATCGAATTCGGAGTTTTTTCCCTTCAATTCTCGACTCCGAACATGAATCATTTTACCTACAATAAATTTTTCTCCCTTTCTTCAATAATTTTCCTGCAGAATGCCTTGGTACCACATCTTCTTAGATTGTTACTATGGTAGGAGTTTGTAGCCAACATATAGACACCGCGACCAATTTCTATTGTGAGGATCCTTCACTCTGCGTACCTCGCAGAATTTGACTTCAGCTACGTAAAATCAATTTTATTGAATGAGAATCAGTCACATCAAGTAACTGATTGATTCAGTCGGCAAGATTGACCGACTCATCAACCAGAACGTCAGTTCCGTCAGTCGAGTTAACTAATTTTTCAGTCAAAGCATGCTTGATCAATTATATCAGTTAAATGTTGACTGATTTAAACTGAGGGTGTAGTCATTTTCCCAATGTGGTCTCCGACAACAATGGGGAAAACTAATTTGGGCCCCAACAATACCCTATCAACATTTCTACTCGGGAAGTAGATGTTGCTAAGTATATTATTTTGAAAGCTAACGAGGAGCGTACTTACTCATAGAAGATTAATGAAATTCAAAAACTGAGCAGGTAATCATAATTAGACAACGAACTTGGCTCCCACCGTGAGTCTCTGGGTTTAGTTGCAGACTTCCGATGCAGCGCTCGCAATCAGAAGTACGCTATCTGGATAATTGAAGGATTCTTCGCAATCGGAGCATCGCTATGTATATAATTATGGTATTCATTTTTTATACAACGAGTTTACAGAAGATCGGTCGAAGCCTCATTTGAACCGGGATTAAATTAAGATTAAGGATTGAAATAAGCTTGGGTATAAAAGCCAGTCTTTATAGTAATTGAACATAGTCGAGTTATCGTTTAAAATTGATTGCATTTACTTGATTTTCTTTTATTGTGTAATTTTCTAAAAACTTCGTTTACTTATTTTGGTAACTAGCAATTTAAAAGACGCACTTTGTGTGCGTTTCGCTTCTTATGTGATGGAACAGAACAGTTTTTATTGGAATCAAATATTTATTTATTGTTCTCTTTGGGAAGAAAGTGTGACTCCTGATCCACAGAAATGCATTTTGTACCAAATAGAGGAGCATTTGAACAAAAAATATTGATTCGAATTTTCGGTGTGTTATCTGAGGACCTGGGCTCAAATTCCAGCGAGAATAGAGAGAATTTTTTCACACATCAGATATAATAATCATTTATTAATAATGATACACGAAGGCGTGGACCGCAAAAAAAATGATGCAGTTTCAACCAAGAAAGATGGATTTACTAAAGAACAGTAGAATCTCAAACTAGGAAAGATTACTTACGAAAAAAGGAGCCTTCAATAAGATTATGAAAATTTGAAATTAACAATTTTATTTCTCAATATACAAAAATAAATTGCCAACGAAATGATCCAATTGTAGACAGAAAAGTTCAATTTTTATTAAAACAATCGAAAATTTAACAAAATAAATCAATTTTCCACCAAGGGTTTAAAATTTCATCCAAAAAACATATTTTTTCATGAATGTTGTTATATTTTTAATTTAGAAAATACTTTATACTTTCATGGAAGAAAAGTTTTCAACAAGATAATGAAATTTCAACCAAATATTAAAATTAAAATTTCATCAATTAGGTGAACTAGGGCTAGGATTCCTGGCCAAATTGTTGAATCTTCAAGAAAAAAATGGATTTTCTAACTATATAGAATAATTTTTCACCAAATGACTGGAATTCCAACCTGCGAAGGTGAATTTTTTACCATGGAGAAAGTTTTTTATCAGAAGACTGAATTTTCAACAAAAAAGTTGTATTTTCAACCAAAAAAATTTATTCAGAATAAAATCGTGTATTTTGTTGAAATTAAACTTTTAAGTAGGAATAAATTATTTTTGAATGACATGTCAACTATTACACATATCGATGAGGACCCATCTTTTTTGGTTACATTAAGGAACAAGTTGGCTTGAAGTTGAACAAGAATGCAAAAAAAAATTTTTTTTTTGTCGCTTAAGATCCATAATTTTATTTGAGTTTTCCTCTTATTGGCTGTAAATTAACTATTTTGTAGAAAACTTCTGTTTTTGGCGGAACATTCAACTATTTTAGTATATAATTCAACTATTTGTTATGATTAACAAAAGATTGATATTGTTATCAGCTATTTTGTGAATAGTAACCTTTTTTCTTAGAAAATCATATTTTTGTTTCGAAAATTGTTGTTTCGTAGACGATTCCTGTTTCTGACTCGAAATCCAATAATATTGTAACATGAATATTTCTAGTAGAGAATTCATATTTATTTCGTCAAAAGTTACTAATTTTGTTAAAAATTCCTCTTTTAGTGTAAAAATGCATTTTTAATTTTATAATCCAACTATTTGTTTAAAAATTATACAATATATTTGAAAACAGAACTATTTTGTAAAAAATAACCTCTTTTGCTGAGAAATCTCATTTTTTGATTGGAAATCAACAAATTCTTGAATGATTTCTGTTTCCGGCTTAGAAATCCAACAATTTTGTGGAAATTTTCCTCTTTCATTTTTGAAAATGTAACTATTTTATGTCAAATAACCTTTTTTCTAAAAAACCTGATTTATGAATTGAATATCAACAAATTCGTGGATAATTCCTTATTTCTGCTTAGAAATTCAACAATTTTTTAACAATGATCTTCAGAGTAGGAAATTCATTTTTTTAAAGAGTTACCCATTTGGTCAAAAGTTCCTTTTCGTGCGTAAAAATGCATCTTTATTTCCATAAGCCAACTATTTGGTTTAAATTGAACTTTTAATTTGAAAATTTGAATATTTTGTGTAAAATAACCTCTTTTGCTGAAACATATGATTCTTGGATTGAAAATCAACAAATTCGTAGATGATTCCTGTTTTCGGCTGAAAAATTCAACAATTTTGTAACAATAATCTCCTGAGTAGGAAATTAGTTTTTTTTAAGAGTTACCCATTTGGATAAAAATTCCTTTTCGTGCATAAAAATGCATCTTTATTTCCATAAGCCAACTATTTGATTTAAAATTGAACTTTTTATTTGAAAGTTTAACTATTTTGTGTAACATAACCTCTTTTTCTGGAATATCTTATTTTTGGGATTGAAAATAAACCAATTCGTAGACGATTCCTATTTTCGGTTTTGAAATTTAACAATTTTTCAACAATAATCTTCTGAGTAGGAAATTCTTTTCTTTTTCCTTCAAAGAGTTACTCATTTGGTTGAAAACTCCTTTTCGTGCGTAGAAATGCATCTTTATTTGCATAAGCCAACTATTTGATTGAAAATGAACCATTTTTTCAAAATTTAACCATTTTGTGTGAAAACCCCTTTTTCTGAAAAATCTAATTTTTGTAATGAAAATTAAATTCGTAGATGATTCCTGTTTTCGGCTTGGAAATTCAACAATTTTGTGGGAAATTTTTCTTTCATTTTTAAAAATTCGACTATTCAGTTAACATTTAATGTGTTGTTCAAAAAAAAGTCAACTATTGCGTTGAAAATTCTTCCGTTTTAGTTTATTGTTGAAAAGAAAGTTAAGAATGTAAGTATTTGATTTTTTACTTAAAAATTATGACTGAAATGAGGATCTTGGTATAAAATTGTAAAATTGTGGACAAAGTAAATGGATAAATGAAAAGTAGATTATTATAGTTGATGTAAATTTTTCACGCAAAATAAATTATGCGAGAACGTTATCTTATTCGTGCCAGTTTCTCACTTTTGCGGTAGTTCAATGAATAATTTAATCGAACCCGTTAACCTTGGCTGAATTTAGTTGGAGCTAATTAATTTGAGATAGAAGGGAACTCAAGTGAATGATTAGCATCGACTCTGAAAAATTAATTATCATCTTACTTCCTTAAAAAGAATTCTTGTATTTCTGTATTTTTTTTGCTATTTACACAATTTAAACAAATATGAACTTAGAGTCCTATTATAATATAAATAACAATTTCTTCACATTTTTTAGGTACGTAAATCTTATCCTCATAGGAATAGGAAATTTTTTTTTTTTCTGGATAATACTATCTAACCATCTCTCCTCTTCCTTACATAGCGTGCTAAAACATCGTTTTGATGGCTGAGTCGAACGCTGCTTCAAAATCCACAAACAAGGTTTCCCTTAATTCTGTCTTAAATTCCCATTCACTAGATAGTAAAGAATATAAATTTTATTAGTTGTATCTATTTCTTTCCTGAATCTCGTCTGGTTGTGTGGGATACTACCTTTCTCTCCTACATGATATTCTAACCTCTTTCTGAGCCCTTCAGCATATATTTTATAACTCACTGACATAAGTGTGATGACTGTATAATTCTGCACCTTCTTACTTTCTCTTTCTTTTAATAGTGGAATCAATTATCCCGTCCTCTATTCTTCGGGCCATCTTGCCGCTCTTCATACTTTTTAAACAGACTTTCCACGTCTCTTTTCTTAACAACCCCCCTCACCCACACTTCAGAGCTTGATTCTTCATACCATCGTTTGCTGTTGATTTATTTCTTTCTAGCCTTTCTTTTTCTCCGTTCACTTTCCTCCTGCTTATATCATTCCTCTCTTCTTCTCCAGACCTCTTCCCTCCACCTTCCAACAATCGTTTGAAGAACGCCATCCAGTCACACTCTTTTATACCCTCATTCACTCCCTTCCTTTTTCCTCTTTCCCTTCCGATCACCTCCCATACCTTTCCCTCTTTTACTGATTTCTCTACCTCCTTCTCATCTTCTCAACTACCCCTTTTATTCTTCCCATTATCCCCTCTACCCCTTCTTCTTATATACCTCTTAGATCCCTACTCTTTATTTCTCCTCCGACTTTTCTCAACTTTTCTTCTTCCCAGCAGCCCATGTTCACCTTCCTCTCCTTTTATCTTTCCTTCTTCCCTCTGTAGTGCTTATGACATCCTCTCAATCGCGCTACAACCAAAAAGTGCTCAGCGCCTATACCATTGCCCACCTCCGTTCCTTTCAAAAGCTTACTGATTTATTCTTCTGCTAGAATGTAGTCTATCACGGTCTCCTCCTCTTCCTCTCACCCCCCCCCCCCATCACCCTTCCGAGCATTAATGTCACTACCTATTAATACTAGCTCCTCTCGTTCTTGCTACTTTCACCTCTATATGAATTTCCATCCCTTCTCTTCTCCTTTACTTCTGTATACACATATCACTGCTACCCTCATTTTTCCCTCTTCAATTCTTCTTACCTTTTTCGCTTCTTGCCTTCTCCAGCCATATTCTTCTGGTAAATTTTCCTCTCTTTCCTCCCAGTCTTTCTTGTCTATCCATGTGTCACTCTTAATCATCATGTCCCATTTTTTCAGTTCACCCCAGAAACTTCAATCTTCGTTTTTTATTCCATAAATATTTCTAAACGCCACTTTCACTTCCTCATCTCCTCATCTCCTCAGGTCCTCATTTTTGTACTTGTTTGCCTTTCGTAAACCCTCGTGTTCCCTTGACTTCTACTCGACTGTTCTCTCTGCTTTTCCCTCCCTTGCCTTGTTTCACAGACTTAAGAAACTTCCTATTATTCGTCCCAGGTCCTCATCTCTTCGTGAACATATATCCTATCAATCCTTATCATTACCCTCCTACCCTTTCTTCTTTCTTCCCATGCACTTTTACCTATCATCCATTTTCTTCTTCTCTCCTTTTAGGGCCTATTTTTTCCTCTATTCTCTCCTTCCGAATCTTCTTCTTTCCCATTATTGCGAATCTATCTTCCTCACTTCCTAGTGTCACCAAAAACATATCTTTCCTCCCCTCCTGTATTACTCCCATTCTCTACACCCCTTCCACCCTAACGTTTGCTACAATGACACTAATAACCTTTCTGACCACTACCTTTCCTGTTCCGCTGTGTGCTTCGACACTCCTGAACACAACTTTCTTCCTCCTCTTTTTTATTCACTCTCCTTCTATTTGTATTTCTATCTGTGTTTATCTTTTGTGTAAATTTTTATCCTCTATCTGCACGTATATCCCATCTTTATTCACTTTCTCGCTAATTTCTATCTCCTTCATTATCTACTCAGTCCTTGCTTCTCATTTACTCAATCTTTATATCTTTGTAATACTTTCTTTTTTTATTTCTCTCACTCTTCCTCATTCTTTTGTAACTTTTTCACCTTCTCCTTGCTCTCATCTTCTTTACTACTGAAATCATTAGGACTTTTCCGTATCTCTTTTACCATTTTTTCTACGAAAAGCCCCCCCCCCTCCCCTCTTATTCTTGTGTCCGGTGTTTTCTTGTCTATATTCCTCATTCTAAATTTGCCCGCCTTCTTCACTTCTCCAAGATACTCTCTCCTTTTTCTTTTATCTTCTGCTGATTTTATTGGAGAAGTTATGTGCAATTCCTAATAACTTGGTTTTCTCATAGTTGTTTTGAAAAGTCATCCTTTTTGGTTTAGAATTTGATTTTCTTGTTGAAAATTCATATTTACGAGTTGAAAATTCCTCTCTTCTGTCCAGACTTTTATTTAGAAATAAAACAATTTGGTTGAATAAGATCTGTTTTGTTCAAAATTTGTCTTTTTGTATCAATAAGACAACAATTATATTCATATTTTCTTTCTTTTCGATTAAAAACTCTTTTCGGTTGAATATTCAACTCTTAAAGGAAATTTTCCTCATTTTTCGAATATTTACTTTATATGGCTTAAAAACTTCGACAAGTTGGTAAAATTTCTTATTTAAGAAGTTGGAGATTCAATTTTTTTTTCAGAAAATTCATCTTTTGTTTGAGAAACCAGCTATTAGGTGGAGTCTTTTTCCTCTTCTTTACTGGAGAATCTTTGAAGGGCTTCGTTTGTTGCAAACTGATATTTCTTGGTTTGAAACCTAACTATTTTGTATCAAATTCGTCTTTTCCTGTGGAGAATACAACAATTTTATTAGATAAGCCTTTTTGTTGAAAATCAATATTTTTGGTTAAATTTCAACTGTGTTGTAGGGAATTTATTTTTCTTAGTAGGATTCGTCTTTTTGTGGTAAATGAATCACCAATTTGGATGAAATTGCTTTGGATCAATCTCTTTCTTCCAGATTACAATTGTTTGTTTTATTATAAATATATTTTAGTTTATGATTCAAGAATTGTTTTTTAAAAAATTCTTCGTTTAAAACGTCAACTTCCTGTTCAGAAGTTGAACTACTTCGTTCAGCTTTTTTGTTACAAATATATATTTCCAGTTCCAAAATTTATTCATTGTGTACAAAATTCGTCTTTTCAGTTGAAATGCATCTATCTAGTTGATTATTCCACTATTCTGGTACTGAATTCAACAGTTTCTTTTTAAACATTTTCTGTCAAAAATTTTTATTTCCGATTAGAAAACTCAACTGGTATGAAAAGAATTTGTTTTTGGCTTTTTTTGTTTTTGGTCGAAAATTCAACAATTCGATTAGAAATTATGTTTTCTGTTAATAATAATTGATCTGCTCTTTTCAGAATAATATTTTCAGCTGCGAATTCGTTTTCTTTTTGACCGGACAATTGCTTGGTTAATTATTTATTTCTTTTGTTGAAACATTTTATTTTCACTTCAATCCTTTTCTTCGGTTGAAATTTCATCCTTTCCAGCCTAAATTTCAATTTTCCGTTCAATTATTAATCTACTTCGGTTGAAAGTAAACATTCTTAGTTGTAAATTTATTTACTCCATTTCCGCTTCGAAACTAATCATTTGGTTTCGGGATTGGAATGATTTGTTATATAAATTCGTTTCTTGCGTCAAACTTAAGCCTTTTTTAGACCAACATAAAATGTACCAATTCTCACTTCTAGAACTAGACAATAATGTCTTAAGAGACGAAAATATACAAAAACGATTAAATACCTAAACATAGGAGAAAAAATATCAAAAGGGCTTCGCTTTCGATGATGTGAAGTGCTAAAAGCTCAATTTTTTGAGATATTCGGTTTTTTGTCTGCAAATTTAACCATTTTGTTGAGATTTGATTTCTTTTTACCAAATATTTCGTTTTGGTTGAAAATTAATTTTTTTTTAACAAATTTAGCGATTCTCCTCCATTGAAAAATTAAGAATTTGGATTAAAAAGATCTGTTCTAATGAAACCCAATATTCCAACTTGAGAATCCAACTGCTCCGTAGAAAGATTTTTTTTTTTTTTTTATTAGAAAATCAAGAATTGAGATGATTTCTCTTTCCTTCATGAATACTTCGGCAGAATATTCCACTTTTGCAGAAGATTCGGCTTTATTGTTTGGATATTCTTTTTTTTTATGAAAATACATATTCTTTTTCCTAGTTGGGAATTCAATTATTGTTTCGAAATATCACCCTCCTTGGTAGGAGACCTCGATGATGATCTTAACCACTTTTTGAATTTTCTCAAAAAATCGAAAATTCAAATTTTTGTGGCACAAAAAATAATCCAAAATAGGGAGATTCATTTTTTGGTCAAACTATGTTGTGTACGGGAAAATATAAATGGACGAAAATTGTGCACCAGAAAAAGATCTACAAATTTTGTGAATTACTTTTTGATAGGAAAAGTAGTCTTTGCTTCATTTATGAAAAAAACACATAAAAAATAAAAAAAATTAACTTTTGGACATTTGATACAAGCTTAGGAAAAATCAAATCGACATAAGTTCTTTCAAGAAAATATATTTAAATGTGTTATCAACTTCTTTAACAGGATATGTAGTTTTCATTTCAATCAGGAAAAATAACTATAAAAATGAAATAATACAATTCTCAAAAAAAACGACTAAGGCTTACACAAAAGATTGATAGAGAAAAGTTGTTGACCCGAAGAATATCTGTAAATTTGTTATAATTTTTCCGATGGAACTCGTAGTTCTTGTTTCAATCGTATGAAATACAATAAAACATTAAACAAATAAATTTCTAGAAAAAGTACACAAAATATGAAGAAAATAGGGAAACAAAACTTCTCTACCATTTTGGACAAATTTCGATCGAGTGCGCAGCACGAGACATGCGATGAGAATGTCTTTGTTAAAGCCGGAGAAGATTTAACAAAAGGTAATTCACAATCATCAAATTAAAGTTGTCGACATTTTGCTTTTGAGTTCCGAAAACTCTATATACAACTGTAGGGAAGTAAAAATGTCAAACGCGTAGCGCGAGGTGAGTTTATCATCGAGCGCGAGATTCAACAGACGCGCGCCTCGGGCGCGCTCAAACTTGCAAGCGAAGCGAGCCACACGCGAAGTGCGTGATGAGAATGTGCCCACGCAACGGGCAATTTTTTTAGTTTGGAAATCCGCAATTTTGTTAAACAGTATAATTTGAAAATTTCAGTTTTAGGTATTAGGAAGAAAAATATATTTGATAGAAGATTCAGATACATTAACTATTTCAGGTTATGCAAGCGTTTCTAAACACAAAAAATTGTATTTGAAAATCAAAACCATAAATATTCAGGCAAGATTCAAAATCCTAGCAATTCTCGAATATAAGCTCAATATGCGCGTCTGACGGATCTCGCGCTGTGTGATCGATTGGAATCTCACCTCGCGCTTCACCCTCGGTTATGTATCTACCTCGCGCTACGCACTCGGTCATTGTACTCCCCTACTTTTGCGTAAAAAGCTTGCAAAACTCAAAAGCGAAATGTCGACTACTTATGATTTGATGAGTGTGAATTCTCTTTTGTTAAAGCTTTCCGGCTTTAACGAAGACATTCTCATCGCGTGTCTCGTGCTGCGCAATCGATAAAAATTTGTCCGAAACGGTAAAGAAGTTTTGCTGCTCCATTTTTTTCGCATCTGATGTGTAGTGTTTCTAGAAATTTATTTTCTTCCACACATGCATGAAAACCACGGGTTTTAAAGCATGTGAAGTGAGCCAGAAGTTGCTGCTTCCAGAGCAGGGGAAAAACTCCTAGCAGGGAAAAAAGTTCCAGCTGGAGGAGAAAAAAACCCGTGGTTTTCATGCATGTGTGGAAGAAAATATCGTATGGAACTTGAGATCGACGCGTGTTTTGTCTCTCCTAAATGCATAATATTCTATTCCTAATTTTCATTTTTATTTTTTACGATTGAAACAAAAAATTAGGCGTCTAATGGCAAAAATGATACCAAATTTATAAATACGTTTCGGGTGAACAATTTTTCTCTATCAATATTTTTCCTTTGTCTTCGTCATTTTTTCAAAAATTGTATTATGGTTTGACCAAAATATGAATCTTTCTATTTTTAATTATTTTTTGTGTGACAATATTTGAATTTTCGATTTTCTGAGAAAATTTGTAAAGTTGTAAAGATCACCTTGGAGGGTTCCCAAAAATAAATATTTTTTTCCTCTCAACTTTTTTTCATATCTTGCGTTGTTGGGCTAAAAATTCTCATTCATATTTATATTCGTGAATTTTTAAAAGGTTATAAATCTGATAATTTGGTTTTAATAAGGAAGAATCAAGAAGATAAATTGTTCCACTTATTACTTACTACAAAAAGACGTACTTACAACGTTTGAGTCTTCAAAAAAAATAGTATCAACAATTTTTTAAAATGCTCTAAATTTTTGAATTTTTATCCAAAATAGCTGGTTAGCGAACTTGACCTTTAGTTTCTGACACGGGAAGTGTGTACCAAAGGCAAATAAAATAGATTAGTTTTTTCAAAAGTATCGTGCTACAAGACAAACATACATATATACATACATACATGCATGCATACATACATACATACATGCATACATGCATACATGCATACATACATACATACATACATACATACATACATACATACATACATACATACATACATACATCATACATACATACATACATACACATACACATACATAAAATAATACATACATACTCACATACATAAACATTCGTAAAAATCTGTTTTTCGGGTTCAGGGGGTTTCAAAACGTGGACATTTGACATACATGGGGGGGGGGGGAGAAGGCTCAAATTTCACACGAATCTTATACCTTCTCTCATAATGATGAGAATATAAGAAGATTTGTAAGTCTCACAATTTGAGGCCATGTGAGCATTTTATACTGAAAATAGGTATTCTAAAGCCAAAATCAATACAGTCTGTAAAAGACCTAAACTGTTTGAACAGTTAGTTAGAAAGTTATTATTTTCGAAGGCTATTCACAATTTTTTAACAATTTAAGGTTATGTTTCCAGTTTTTACTAAAAAATTGGTTATTTTGAGGAATAAAATATCAAATAATTAATTTAATAATAAAGAAGTTTCCTAATTTGGAATTTCTTTCCTCATGGTAAGTTAGTTTATTTAATCGAAAATCGGAGTTTTTATTTAAAAAATCAGTATATCCTTCAGAATATCATCTAAAGTTAACTAATTCACAGTTTTGATAGTTTTCATAGTTTTTCGATCCGAAAATTGATTATTTGACAAAAGATCGTTGGATTTTATGGAAAATGAAACATTTTTAATTAATTCTTGGTTATGTTCGCATTTTTATTATGAACTGATGCATATGCCCAAGGAGATCCACAATTTTCGGACAATTTCAGGTTTTTTTAAATTTGAAATACCATCGCTCCCGGCTCGCTTCGCTCGCAAGTTTGAGCGCGCCTACGGCGCACGACTTTCGGGTTTCGCGCTCGATGGTGATCTCACCTCGCGCTTCGCGCTCGGTTATGGATTTGACTCGCGCTACGCGCTCGGCCTTTGCACCTCCCTACAGTTTTCTATAGAGCTTGTGAACTCAGAAGCGAAATGTCTACTACTTTAATTTGATGAGTGTGAATTCTCTTTTGTTAAAGCTT